>JAHZMV010000815.1:0-11435 GCA_027743765.1 Coecobrya sp. COE2
ACTAAATGGAAGCAATGGAAATGACGACGACAAAAGTGGGCGGGATGATATCAGCGGTAGCGGTCGATACAGTAGCACCCCTAATCAAATCAATTCTCAAGTCGCTAACTCACCAGGAGGAAAATCCTCTCCAGCCACGGCAATTCACCAAGGTTCAGAGGACGAAGGGGAGTTAGGTACGGGAAGCGACGGTGATATGGAATTGGATGAATCGAACTCAGAATGTGAACGACTTGGAGCTGACAGCGAAAGAGTAGGCAGCGGAAGCAGCTTCAGTGGAGGAGACTCGGATTCGTCTGATGTTGAATCCATGCGCGTTGCACCGGTTGTAAAAGCTGTTGATATGCCATCCGCTGAACGACTTGCAAAACGACTGTACACTTTGGATGGGTTCAAAGTCTCTGACGTTTGGAGGCATTTGAGCAAATCTAATGATTTCAGCAGGGCTGTGGCTACCGAGTACTTGAAGTTTTTTGAGTTTAGAGATGAACAGTTGGATGTTTCTCTGAGAAAATTTCTGGCAGTTTGTCCTTTACGAGGTACGCGCATATATGATTTTTCATTTAATTCTTTCAAATTGGTGCACATTTTTGACCTAATTGAAAACTGTTTTTTGAGATGAACAGTTGGATGTTTCTCTGAGAAAATTTCTGGCAGTTTGTCCTTTACGAGGTACGCGAGTATATGATTTTGCATTTAATTCTTTCAAATTGGTGCACATTGTTCGATCTATTTAAAAATTATTTTTAACTGTTTATTTCTTACAGGAGAAACTCAAGAACGGGAGCGTGTGCTAGCTTACTTCTCTAATCGCTACGTAGAATGCAACCCAGGAATATTCGGATCACAAGATAGCGTTCATACTCTTACATGTGCTCTAATGCTTCTTAACACGGACATTTATTCAGGAATACGAAGTGGGCATAAAATGACATGTCCGGAATTTATTGAGAACTTGTCCGGCCTAAATGATGGAGACGACTTCCCAAAAAATGTTTTGAAGCAGTTATATCATTCCATTAAAAGCTCAACCTCTAGTTTCCCCATCGTACGAACCCATAATAATGAAAACTGTCGTAATATGTAATGACACACTTAACAGGAAGTGCAATGAAATAACTTGGTTTGTCATTCTAAACCATTTACAGGGATGCGGATGATGAGGAATCAAATAGAGATATTCTACCGCCGGACCCTCCCGCTGCTTCCACCACAGTTGAATTTAAACGTGGTTACCTAATGCGAAAATGTACAAGTAGAGGCAGGAGGAAAGAAAAGTAAGATCATAAACATAAACGAATTAATAATTTACATGTTTTAATTGAACTTTATGTTAATTGTTTTGAAATTTCTGTGCTATCTTTTAGCTCCTCTGGGGAAAAGGTCGTGGAAAATGTACTTTTGCAGGCTCAAAGAATTAATGTTAGTTTTATCCAATGACGAAACCAGTAAAGTAACTCCACAGAATACTCATTCGCTAAAGCTTCATCATGCGTTCGCAACCGTTGCGGTAGACTACAGGTAAGTTTAATATGGTATATTTTGGGCTAATCTGATTCATCTGACTCATCAATGTACTTTCGCTTGTACTCACCGGCCCTACAGGAAACGACCACACGTTTTTCGCCTTTTCTTGGCTGACCGATCACAATTTTTGTACCAATCGAGTGACAGTAGGGAAATGAACAGTTGGATAGAGATGATAAATTGGAATGCGGCACGATTCTCATCTCCAGCCCTTGAGGCTCCTTGTAGCAATACAGGAAGGTTCGAGAGACCCTTGCTACCTAGTTCCGTTACGAGAATGTCCCCTCGAGAACAACTGGGCACACATCAGTCCGCTGTTTCAAAATGGGAAGAAGACTTAGAGCAACTGGTAAAAAAATTATATTTTCATATTATGTCATTAATATTCTCATCATTCAATTTTGAGGTTCACAAGTAAATTTTGTTTCGATAGGCTCAAGGGAAGACGAAAGGGTCCGCAGGAGTTAAAAGAGATGCAAAAGAGAAAATGGCCTTTATGCAATTCGAAATACGGCGCTATCGCGCATACGTAGAAGTTTTGGAAAGGAGAGCAGCAACGGAATCGAACGAACTTGGGATGGGAAATGATGAATTGGTAGAGCTGCAAGTATTACCAAATCCACCAATTCTTATGGAAATGGATGAAAACTCGTGAATTATATAATCAGTGAGAGATAAACTTGGGCACATGTGTACTAACCACGGTATTCATCATAGTTTCTTGCGTTGTTATAATTGGTGTTTTCGGTCAATGAAATGAAGAGAAACACTTAAATTCAACTCAATATTTAGTCATTTTCTACTGTAGTTGTTGGTTTTAAAAATATTGNGTTTCTTGCGTTGTTATAATTGGTGTTTTCGGTCAATGAAATGAAGAGAAACACTTAAATTCAACTCAATATTTAGTCATTTTCTACTGTAGTTGTTGGTTTTAAAAATATTGCAACGAAATTCATATCATTTCAGTCAGTGCTAGTTTCTAGAAAAGACAATGTCCTGTGCACGATGAGGCATTGCTAACAAAGAGTAGCGAAATTATTATTATTATTCTATCGTTGTTGTTAATAATAATAACGTTAAAAAATAATGCAAAAGTTAGTTAGTTATTCCAGTCATTCAGTATTCATGCAACAAGCTGAAAACTGCCTAATTGCATAATTATTGTTAAACCATAACATGCATATATAATAGTAGTAAAAATTCCGTATTTGTCTGTGTTGGCTTGATTCTACGAATAATCTATATAGGCTGCTATAAAAGTACATAAGTAATACTTTCTTTACAATAATTATTCTGTAATTAACAAAAACGGTAGCCAAAAGCTATATTTTTAGAGTTTAAAAATTCATTTGCATTCCAGCATGTCAGACTTTTACTCTTGTGGTCAGGCTCTAAAAAAATTGTCGCCATTATAATATTGTTATTAATGAGATTATTAACGCGTTTTTATACTTTTGTACATGTTAATGCAGTTTATATTTATAACACTTTGTAAAAATTTATTACAGAATCTCGAGTTTTGTTGTTGTTACCTTTGCATTCGCAAGCTAACGTTATCATTGTTGTTAAATCTAGTACTTGACAGCTTTTAAAGACTGTTTCTATTACATAACAAAAAATAACCATATTTAAACTACGTAGCGTTTAGCCTTATTATGGAACTCTAAAAACTTATCATATATTGTTGACAGCTATTTATGTAGTCGGTCTAATAAGCAGCACACTTGAATCCTTTTACTTCTATAATCTCTTTATAACGGTCACCCCTTTCGTGACTAGTCGTAAAAAAATTCGTATATTGAGGTTAAAAAAACACACGGATATACGAAGCTTATTTCTTCGAAAGAAAAGATTACAAACTTTGTTGTGATATAAGATATATGTTTAAACAAATCGTTCGATTACGAGACTTGTAACCGAGTATGGGGTGAGCTAAAAAAACTTATCTGTCTGTATGCACCATTTTTATAGTTAGAAGGTCATCAGTTCAGTGATCAAAATACTTTAAATACTTGTTATATAACTTTTGTTATAGTAAACAGTAAAACAGTACATGCTTTCAGTCATGACAAAGTCGACATTGTCGCAAATTGACCAAATACTCTCAGAAATTAGATGCTGATACTCTGAATTGCAGGTTGTACTATTTAATGTAGGAAGCTACGTAGATTGGAAACAAGATAATTTTTGTAACGAAAAACATAATAAATTTAGTAATCGATCATTTCTATAACACGGAGTAAATAATTCTTTGATAGCAGCACAAAAAGTGGAATAAAAAAAATTGTGTGCGTAAAAAACATTGCAGTATTGTAGAAATATATGGAAAAAAATCATTCTCTCTCTGTAAATCCTTAAGTTTATCCTTATTCTTTCCCTTTTTGAGAAAAAGAAAGTATTTAATGTGCCTGTTGCTCTTGCATAAAACATTACTGTATCGTAACTTGTAACCAAAATATATATTTTAATAATATGTCGGCGATGCACACACAAAATGCTTGACACTCCTACTTTGTAACAACATTTTGCAATGAACGTGAAGTTTAACTACGATTTATTATTATTATATTTCAATGCACAAATTTTTATTTTAATCGTAATGATTTCCTATATATTGTAAGCGTCTTAAATGCAAATCTCAAAAATGTGTTTCTTTTGTTGAAATATGACGGAAAACTGAAGAAGCCAGTGGGTGCTATAATTCTTTAACGTAAACGAGAGATAATGGCAAAACTGGCAAAACCCCAATTTAAAAAGATGTTATATTGCTGTTATGTGAGTGTCTGATTTGATTTTTGAGTTGTTGGTGGAAATGACAAACATATAACAAGAGTATCATAAAAAATGCTATATGAAAACTAAAAGCCAAACGTTTAGAGTTACCTAGTTTAGTACGAAAATCTTGACTATTTGGTAGAATTCTTCCGGTTACATATTACTTTAAAAAATAATTGAAAAAGGAAAGCAGTTTTAACTCTGTCATATTATAATTATTATTACTATACAGTAAATTGGAATGGACTGACTGATGTTACCTAATCGGTTATTATTATCAATAAAATATTATTTAGTAGTAAAACAGTATGTAGTACATTTTCCTGAATATATTGTACAATTCGTTTTATGACATATTTCTACCTGTGAAAATCCTAAGGTAGACCTGTGTTGCAGTTCAAGTTGTTATTATTAAACACAAAAAAAGTAAAAAAAATATGGATGGCTCAGGTTAAAATATGTGCCAGCAGCGCAGGAGTTAATTTTTTATAATGATAAGGTAGGCTTTAATGTAATATAGTTCACTAATTGTAATGTTGTGTAATTGTTCCCCTGATATAAAGCTAACGGCATTCCTGGTTTTTTATTCAGCAGGAAATCAGCCATCTTTAATGTAAAATGTTAAAAACAAGTAATAATAAAGCATTTTCGAAGATTTGACAAGGATGTAACTTAAATACCTATATAAAACGTAAAAATAATAAACCAATGTCGTAACAAGATTGTGTGCCAATCTCTGGTGACTTCATTTGAGGCATAAAGTGGCCATAATAAATGACGGAAGCATATTAAAAACAACAATCGATTCATATAAACTTTATGTTTTTATTGGATCCATATTTTTGTGGTACACATAAATATAGATAAGTCTTCATAAAATAGTATTTTGATTTGTTGGATCTCCCATCAGATATTGTACATTTTTCATTACCTGCAGCAAATACTTTTTAGCAAATCAATTAATCTTTATCGGCAATTTTCTACAATATAACATAGTACAATACAACACTCGTAAAAAATCACAATTAACTAGCTTGTAATACAAAAAAAAGTAAAATGGAATAATGAATATAACGTTGCGGAAATTAATAGATTAGCAGTGTCGTAGTGAGAAAAAAAAGTTAAATCAAATTAATAATATGTATGCGGGCTTCCTTGTCTTTTCATACGCGAAAATTTAGAAACAGATTTTTGGATTTTATATATCATATAAGATGTACAAGTACTGTTGAACCTTTCCTGCAGGACTTTTTATATTAACTGAGTTTATTACATTTTTACAAATTTCCAAACATACGTGAGGGTAGCACGTATGTTTTTTATGACAAGCGAATGATGCGAAATTCTGGTGTAGAAATGATTTAGATGTAATTGTGGAATCGGAGTAGCGTCGAGGTCTTCTTGATAAACTTTTTATCCCATACGAATGCTTTGAATGATTTGGAAAACAGCTACAATGTAAAAAAAAGATTAAATTAGCATTGGAAATTAGTTAACATTATTATTGAAATTAATAAGTAAAAGGTATGGATAAATTTCTAACCTGAGCCACAGACAACGAAAAGGAACAATCCCAATCAACCAAGGTGCTACAGGGTACTTTTCGTCACTCTGACGCTACAAAAGATAAGAAAATTTTTCATTGTTAGCAACTTCCCCCGATCTTTACAAGTTGCACGTGTCATCCACAACTACATGCATACAAATATTTCTTTGATTGATTGCACATTAAAATTGCATTTGGTAAGCGCAGTGGAAACTTACGGTGGATTTTGGAACATTTCCCCTCATTGTTACCATCTTTTGGGCCTTTTCATTGGCAACCTTCATTCTTTGTTTAGCGACCATGTTGGCAAAGAGGGGCGAAGATAAAACAAACCAAGGTGCTACAGGGTACTTTTCGTCACTCTGACGCTGCAAAAGATAAGAAAATTTTCCATTGTTAGCAATCTTTCCGGACCGACAACTAAATGCACACATTTTTGCATGCAAATTTTGATTCATTAGATCACATTAAAATTGCATTTGGTAAAAGCAGTTTGCAGTACAAAACTTACGGTGGATTTTGGAACATTTCCCCTCATTGTTACCATCTTTTGGGCCTTTTCATTGGCAACCTTCATTCTTTGTTTAGCGACCATGTTGGCAAAGAGGGGCGAAGATAAAACTCAACAAACTGCAATGAAAAATATTATGAATTAAATTATCATCCAAAGCATATAAATATGTCAAACATTCAGGTGTACATTTGATTGATAGCGAGGTATGATAATGACATGACAAGATCGGCGCGTGTATTTATATAAAATTCTCATTTCTTTCACTATGCCTATCCAAGATATAAACTTATCTAAACCACATATAACAAGCTACCTAATAAGCCTTTTAACTTTACTGCGTAGTAAAAATGCTTCCGATTAAATCATTCTAAATCCAACACCGATTCCTCCAGTGCATAAATACATTTGCATTATTTTCAATTTATTCCAACTTGGAATTTCCAACTATGTAAAGAAAATTGACATAATAATAGCAACGAGAACAAAAAAATGACTCTTCAGATTAAACCGAATTACGTATATAGAGCAAACCTATGCTCAAATTATGAACAGGCCACCAAATTCTAAAACTGATAAGATAAATGTACTACAATTTCCAGTCTCAGTAACTTACTAACCTTAATTTTTACATATAATAGCAATATCTATCAAAAGATAAGTTCACAATTATGACAAGTGTTAGGCAGCACTCAAACCATGTTTAAGCTTAACCAACTCTATATTTAGCATGCTCATTAATATGCAGTTTTATAATGCCAATCTAATATACCCCAAAGATATTTTTAATTCTCCAAACCTCACATTTGATTTCTTTAAGAACACAAGTCGAATACATCTAAAATTTCAAAAAAAAATTAAGTTAACTTGACCATTAGTTAACCACCCACTTACAGGAAAATGACAACAGCTGGACTGTTTAAAAATCTGTACAAAATATATTTTTTTCACAAAAAGACTGTTTAATAGAAACCTCTCCAACTAAACCGACTTGTCAACCGAAAAGGGAAAATGAGTGTTTTGTGTGAAACAGCTCACAGGTTTTCAACACACTTCAATTTCTACACAGAAATTCGAAATCGAAAAATTTTGTTATAAGTTCATATGTTTCACAGAGCTCTAGTGTGATACGAGCGTACGCGTAGGTTTTTGTACGTCAAACATGAATGTGTATACTTTTTACAACAGAAAGTTGTACTCTTTTTATCAAGAAGAGTTATTCAAGCAGCTTTATAGAGGAATTTTTGCTAAGCTTGTTATAAGAATATCCACCTACCTAACACGAATATAAGGTGTCGCTGTATACTAAACTATATAGAAAAAATATACGTGTGTCGTATATCGTGATTTTTAAGTTTTGCTGCTGCGCTGTAAGCACTAAAAATGTATGTATGTATGCGTGTAATATATAAGGCAAAACTATCTTTTAGGTGACCTTATTGAATAGAGAGTATTAAAATTTTATATGTAATTTAGTCAAAATCTGTGTGTGTTATGCTTTCTACCTTTCTATTAAACCTATTAACTTGTTGTCTCTATTGTACTATAATATAGTTCACTGCTATTTTTCTCTAGAGGCTTTTCTCTTTTTTCTAGATTCTAGACCAGACACATAAAAATTATTGTTTCTGAGAAGAGCAGTGACTTCTTTGATGTAATAAATCTGTTATAAGCTGGGTATGTACACACTTTTTGAAATAAAATGATGTAATAAGAAGATGTGCAGTCTGGTAATTTTTTGGGGTTTTTAACGGGCAACTGGATATTATTTTTTATAAAAAATGTATTAAACCAAGCTTACACTGTAAAGTGGAAGATGAACCTTAACAGGTTAAACCCGATGGAAGACGACACTGCTGGCGTGTGAAGGGGTTCACGGCTGACGTGCAAAAGACGGAGATTTGAGAATAGCGTTCATTTTAATAACCTGAAAAGCTGTAATAAGTTGGATTGCAGAGATAAATGTAATGAAAAGGATGATGATGATAGTAACACGCTATATTAAAGTGTAACGTGCATATTGCATACCTATACATAAGTAAAGAATAACGCATAGTTATTGTAACAAGTAGAAGTAGAAAAAGGTTGGTGGTGGGTTAAAGAGATTACATTTTTATATTGTGTACGAGAATGTTGAAAAGAATCATATTACAGAATTACAGTGGTCGGTTGGTAGTCAATCAATCCATTATCCAATCTCAGTCAGAATTTCTGAGTACGGAATACATTGTATGGCTTAGGCCCGTATACCCGTCAACGCCATTCTTCGTTACTCTGGCTCAACCCCCTCAACCACTTTTTTAACCATGTTTAGTTACCACATTCTGAGTGAATGTAACAAACGGCACGTATGAAATTAAGTGCATAAGCATTTCATGTACCTGGTAATGCATACGTGTTAATTGTTAAAATGATTCGAAAGTTTGCGACGTAAAATGAGTCCGGGTACATATTATTGAAGGACAAGTCTAGGTATCAGATATTGTCAAGAGCTTAATTTTATTTTTAAGTTTCTTCAATTTATTTTTAACCTTTTTTGTACAAAAACTAACTGACAAAAAATGTGAAAGGTAAATGTTTATTGACATATTATAATATTCACATGTAAAATAAGTAATTATTGAACATCCATAATCCCAAACTTCGCCGCTAGTAAAATCACTTTAAAATAACCCCAGCATAATAGGCATTTTGCAACAACCCTGAAAGTTCAACCAGTTTCCATAATATTCCATGCCATTTTACGATTAAATTATAACATTTGGATTGGATGATAAGGATTATGACATGATATATAATATTATAGCCAGCTCAGTCGTTTAGAGATATATTTTATGCAACAGTTTGGCATCATCGGCAATACCCAGCAGCAAGAGATGATCTTTCATTCAACAACTTAACCTGTACCCTACGACTACTGAATTTGAATACATATAAAATATTTGCTTACAAAAATGCAACGCAACAACCTGTCTTCATCAGATTTAGGATAGTGCCCTTTTGTCTTTCAATAACCATAATATTGAATGCAAGTAAAAGTAATGCATATAACAATTTTGTTGTATGTATTTGATGTTATGTTTGTGAACACGTAGTGTGACTCTTACGATCTAGACAACATAGTTTTTGTTGGAATTGCATCTTTGTGTACTCGCATGAACTAAACAACTACAACACACACACTATATTTTGAAATGTATGCATACATGAATCTGAGCCAAGCCAACTCATCAGAAGAATCGCCACATCATCAGCAACATCAACATAAAAACGCATTTTTATAAAGCAAAACATCCTTACTCATAAAGCCAAAGCCAACATAAAGCATACTCCACAACAACCCAGAGCACCGAAAAACATGAAGCCAATATTTTTTGGATCGGCTAAAGCTAAAAAGTTGTACATATCTCCATTTAGGAATAAAATGCTTTATACTTGTCTATAGAAAGTCATAACTCTAATAACTATAATATGTAATTGAATTGAACATTAAAAACGGATAAAAATAACGAGAGATGAACATCCACACAAAAATATTAATCTTCATTTTTCTAATCACGTCAGTTATGGATTCCTGATAATGTGGCTAATTTCATTAACCATGTACCTACGTAAGAAATGAGTGCTGACATATGCACAGGAATTTTATGCAGGTAAATAGAGTTTTGGTATTCATTGCATTGGATTTTATAATAAATAGTTATAATTTCTGTCTGAAGAATTTACGCAGTAGTTATACAAACATGCTTTAAATGGACAATTAATATTTTATTGAGGAAGATAAAACAGTATATCATGGCATGGTGCAGGTGAAACATATATATTAAAGCTCGCTGTCAATTACTTGACTGATATTAATAGTTTGATAAATACATGGAAAATAAATAATGAAAGCGTAACAAATAATAGACACAGTAAGAAATGTCTTACTATGTCTATTTAACAAATGGATATGGTGATTGGTAATTGGTAACACAAACCAAATTCGCCCTTTTATGTTATTTACCGTTTTTATATGTAACTATCTGCTCGTGACGGTTTTGCAAAGATGCTGGAGTGGAGTTTTGGGAGCAGATTCTGCACTGTTTGTACAAAAAGTGTACATCAATCAATCATTTCTGAAGAATCGTAATCCTAAACAATGCCTTCTGAATTCACCTTACAGGATAGCATATTATGTTTATTGTCATTTTATCAACCACACACCACACCAAAACCATGAATTTTTTACACATTCAGATTACCATACAACTTTTTCAGGTCATCGGCAATCATCGCATGGCAGTCTGTCCGTTTTACATTAACTTTTATGAAAGACTTATCTGTTGTATCTACCTATTTACCCAGTTAGTAAAATGATAAGGCTAGGAGGCCAGTACAGCAACAACAATGCAGGCATCATTAAATACAAAGTAAAAACGCAAAGTAAAAATAGATGTTTTCTTCATCTTGATTACCAAATATTCATCCATTCGTATGGAGCAAAGGTGAAATCATGCTAAAGCAAATCCCATTTCAATCTAATCTCCCCTTAGAATCTCACTATACCCCACCCAACCCATATTAGCTGATATTATTGATGAATTCTCAACCATTACAACTGAAGATGTTATGTTATCGGGGGAAATAGATGAGTAAGATTATAATTATAACTATAACAAAAGAGAGCAACAATGACATTATGGATAAGCGTATAATTTAACCTATAGGACCTTATTGTCAATTTCATGACTAAAGTATGATTTTTTATGTAAGATTGTTAACTGTTCACTTTCAAGTTTCCAGTTAGTTTTAATCCATCTTTGTCATTCATTCTTCCTTAGCCCCAGTAAAAATATATCATGTAAATCCAAAACTTACTTCGGTTCGGTTTCATTTTTCAACTCTGTTTTGAGAGAATTGCAAAGAAGCCTTTGTTCACTCGCATTAATTTTTTACTACATCCATCTTTCAAAAACATCTAATTTAAAACAACAACCACTAATGTCAATTACATTAACAGATTTAATGATAAAGCCCATTAAATGATTTAAACTGTCTAAAAACATGTTTCATTAAAATCATTAAAACGAGGTT
>JAHZMV010000816.1:0-10114 GCA_027743765.1 Coecobrya sp. COE2
TGCAACCTATCTATCCTCACACTATGTGTGCTTTCACTCTGTTTTATCGATCCATGCTTGCTGAATGAATATCGAGCAAAGCACACACTGAGGGAACCAGGGAGAGAGAAAAACACAATTTTGTATCAAGTTTTTTTTCTGGTTTACTTTCATGTAGGCCATTTATATGGCGCGCGTATGGTACTTGTTTTTACCCATATATATTATTTTTCTGGTTTATCAATAAAAAATTTAACTAAATTGGTGTAACCTTTTTGATACATATTTTTAATTACTTTACCTGGTAATTAGGCACTCTGAACCAATTAGGAGAATATATATATATATGCATGGGAAGCACGACGTTATATGGATGTAAAAAAAATTTACCCCGTCAAATACAAAATTTGCATGACATGATATTGTAGAAAAGGCGTAAAACCCAAGCATACTCACTCTAGAGCAAAACTCTAAATCTTGTATAAACCCTGTGGGGGATTTGGGTTGCTAAATACGTTACGTTTTGTACAACAACTTGTCGTTTTGTCTTTTCCGGACTAAAATTCATTTTCAATCAGAGAGAGACACGAGGCTACTCTGCTCCTGTCTAAAAACTTTTTCCCTTTCAAATTAAACGCGATTAAATGACTATCCTATCCATTTCCATATTTTGTCCTAAAATCTCTCTCTCTCTTCTAGCCTCTCTCTCTCTCTGTAAAACTTGAAAGCCGACCAACCACCTTCAAAATCTAAATTAAATTTTCTATCTCTCTGTCTCTTTCCATATATATTTATTATACATGTATATTTTTCTCTCTACAGACAATTTCAGGCGCCATGAGTACCTTAACTCCACCGGTAGCATTGGAACATCCGGAAAACCAATTTAGAGTGGATTATATTCAAGACGTAGCGTCCCAACCTGATTTCGATTATCCTTCTGTAAGTGATCACTCTCTGCTTGCATGTTATATGCCCAAAATAATAATAAAAATGATAACATGTGTGTTTTCCGAGGATCATTTTACACGTCTAATTATACGTTACGGTGTAAAAATAGGACAGTTTTGAATTTCATACATTTTCAAGTCAAGTAGGCCGTAAAACGTCTAAATATAGCCAGGATTTTAAAAAAAATTTGCGTAAGATAGACGCCGCTTATAATAATTTTTTTATTCATTTTTTTCCACCTCGCAGGAGTTTTACGAGCACACCGAGAACCTGTGGAAGGACAGAGGCGTCCAATCTTGCTTTGAAAGATCCAATGAATATCAATTAATAGACTGTGCAAAATAGTAAGTACAATTTTTTTTACTTTTTTCCGTTCATAAAAAAATCAGTTTCCCAGTTAATAAACTTGTTTTACAAAAAAAATGGTACGATATCACAAAAACAAGAGTAATAAAAACGTGTGAAACCAGATATCCCAAAAGTTTTACGGTTTCTTCGGCTTTTTTTTCTTACCGAAAAAAAAATCAAAGCATGCCGTGAAAAAAAATCAAGCTGGTTTTTTTTGGATGAGTTGGTTTATGTAAACAAAAACTGTAGTCTCATTGTCTGTCCTTTATTTTGTACACGTATATTTATTTGAATGAACGCTACAACTACTGGCGTTGAACTTGATCTGCTACTTTGGTTTACGTAACCGCCGTTTTGGTATTTCGGTTTGGTAAAGGAAAACCTTGTTTGTTTTTTTCTATGACGGGGTTACAAATTTACAAATACAAATGACGGGGAAAGAACGAAAAAAATGTTTGCCTGGTTTCGGATTAAATTTTTTTCTAAAAATCGGCGTTCAAGTCATACCATTTTTTTTAAAAAATCTGGAAATGATTTGAATAGCCAATAATCTTAATGTAAAATAAATGGGACTAAATGACTGATAGCCTCAAAAAGTATTTTGTCTTGTCCCCATATATATTTCGGAGAAAGTTGTGAGTGTTTTGAAAGAAAAAAACCAATCTTGATGAGTAAAGAGAAAAGTGTCTTTGTAGTCCCATTTCTCGGAAGAAAGTTTTATATAAACTCTTAACCTTTTCCCGGTGAAAATGCCTACTTATCATTTTGATACGACCAAGAGAAGGTTATCAAAATCATCTTGACTGCTGCAGAGAGAGAGAGAAAATGATGATGATCACCACCTGTCATGTAAAGGCACGTTACTTTATTTTATAGAAAGGCACACAAGTACCATGTTCTGTTATTGTAGAAAACGTAACAGAAAAGTAGGAGTAGTTTGGATCGATATATTTTAGTGACGTGAAACAATACCTAAACATTAAGAACCTATTTTGGTCAAAGGTTCCGAATAAAAAAATTATCCATTCACAAAGAAAATAAATTGAATGATTTTGACGCCACACAAAAATATTTTTGTACGGAATTCAGTTTTATTTCAATCAGGTTTTTCACCGGATTGGAGACAGAGTTTTCGGGAAATTGTACACTTGGCAAAAAATTATTTGGTCAAAATTCCGAACACCATTTTTTGTTATTTTCATTCAGATGATATATCTTGCGTCATTCATTTCCTTCACTTTGCTACCGTTACAAATTTTAAATGTTTCTCTCTTTTTTCAATTCAATTGTCCAGTGGGAGCAGTGGGATGTAGGATATATTTTCGTGGGAAGATTTTCTCTCTCTCTCTCTCTCTTTGATATCAAACACAGCTAAATTTTCTTCCTTCTAAAAATAAACTCACCTCTAGCAAAAAATAATAAATATATTTTCGTGGGAAGATTTTCTCTCTCTCTCTCTCTCTTTGATATCAAACACAGCTAAATTTTCTTCCTTCTAAAAATAAACTCACCTCTAGCAAAAAAAAATACTGAAAACGATACATAAAATATACACAACATCATCATCCTTCTCCATTCTACCATCTGGATTTATTATTATCATCACGGTCAGAGTTACAACAACGGAAGCTTACTTTTTTTTTGTAGTTTGGCTTGTAACCACCACAAAAAACTACAACTGCTTTCACCTGACGTCATTCCATTCATTCATTCATGCCAGTGTAGAGAGAGAAAGAGATCATCATCATATTTTTGGCAGTTTTTTGTGGCAGGGAAAATATAAAACAACAAGAGAGTGAGAATATAATCTCGTGTATGTTTATTTCTATGTCAACCGTTTAGTATTTGCGTACCTTCTAACCTCCACTTACGCACACGCCCACCCACAACAAAACAAATTAGCCGCTAAATCCCCACCAAAAACGGGTATCAACTCATTTACCCCAAAAATCATTAATATAACCGGGGTCGAAAATTAAAATATGTTCAGGGTCTCTAGAGAGAAATTTATTTCGGGATTGACCCCCTAGCTTATTTTAAGGGCTTGCCCCTGCCATACGCTTAAAGATACTTTTTTATGAATGAAACCCGAGTTTAAAGAAATGAGAAATATATATATTTTGGCATCAAATTCCAACGCCGCTAAACAATTTCATTGGTGGACTCTCTTGTGAGCTCAATGTTTATATTGACGTTGTTGAGTAATAAAGTGTTTTTGAAAACACACACACAACAAAACAGACCGCATCTTCTTGAGAGAGCGAGAGAGGAAGCTTGTTTTCCCATCATAAAATACGGTCCGTTTTCAATCTTTTTTTTTGTGTGAGTACACTTTATTTTGTGTGTGCCGATCCGACCCGTTGACGTCATTCAGACATGACGATGATCACGATGGTGGTGGTGATGATGATGATGATGACAAACAGGCCAAACTGTTGGCTTTGGTTACCTCTACAACTGCTGCTGCTGCTGCTACTATACTACTACAACATACACCGCAGAAGCAGTAGTGGAGTAGCCGAAACAAAAATTGTTCCTCTCTCCATTCACTATTCTTTTTTTTTCTTTGGTGGAGAGAGAGCAAGAGGAAACAGGATTGCATCTTTAGTTACGTTGGTCGTCATTATGCATGCACGTCGCGGGAGTTTGGGACAAGAGGCAAGCGTAGAATGTGGTGGTGGTGGTGGACGGAAAACGGAAATAAAAAAAGTCGGTCATATTTATCAAAACAGAGAGAAAGAGAGTGCTAATTTTTTTGTAGTAAGAGATGAGAGATTTAAGATAGCAAAATTAGTGGATGGCGTGGAAGTTTACAAAAAAAATAATTTATTTTTTGGCAAATATAACGCCGTATGGGTAGTTTTGAGGAAGCAGGAAATCATTTTGATTGATTTTTGGTTCCAAGGTTTAAAGGTTGTAGGGTAGAAGCAGGGTTGGAAAAACGGTTAAAACCCGCCCGGGTTTTTCTGGTCAAAAGTCCATCTGTCACTGAAATCCAACTCAAGCATGATTTTCTGGGTAAAACCCGTTTTCACCCAGAAAAACCCATTAAAACCCACCCGGGTTTTTTCTCTTGTCTTCAATTAAAACAATTATCCGTTTCAAAAATAATTTTTATCTTAAACACAATTCACTACAGCCATCCGATTTATTACATCTCCCCTTCCAGAAAAAGGTGATACACGACAAGGTTGTCGTCTACTGCTTTTCTCTTTTCTGTTTCCCCACTTTCTCCAACTTTCTCCTGGCCTACATCCATTTTCACATACCAAAACTTTCTCTCTTTTGAATCATCTTCTTCTTCTCGCTCGCTTTCTCTTTTTTTAAAAAAAACCTGCTTTCTCTCTCTCTCTCTCGCTTAACTCTCAAGCAGCAGTAGCCGAGCAGCTCTTCCAGAAGAAGAATAAAAGACACTAGGAAAAGGATTTTCTCTTTTCTCTCTTGCAAGAGAGAAAGTTGCAATTTACTTTCTTTTCTCTTGCTTTCAGCTCTTCTTCTCCACTAGCATTGCTACTACTCCTCTGCTGCCTCAAAAACGGCGCACATTATTCCCCACAATAATAATATAATATTCATAACAGTAATTATATAGCATCTCTCTCTAGCTAGCTCCAAAGTAAAAACTTTCTCCAGACCTTTATATATATACCCTTCCATATATACTATCTCTCTCACTTATAAACATTTTCTCCGAAAGAAATATTGATCAGCGCAGGCCAATCAAATCTCACCGGTTTTATCCCCGAAATTGTCCGAGAAAGCACGGCAGCTTTCCCCATCACAAAATACCGAGAAATATTTTACACAAAACCAAATTGCATATATATATTCTCTCTCTCTCTACCTTCTACATGCATTTTCCCATACCTGGCCATGTAAAGTGAAAGTTTTTTTTTGCAAGAGTCCAGCAGCGAGAGAGAGAGAGAGAAAAGCTGTGTTGTAGTATACAGCTTTTATGTAGTCGCATCTCTTTCTATACTAAAACTGTTGTAAACACAGGCGGGATGCCTGAGAAAACTAAACTCTGTTCTATTTTTAGAACCCGAGTCCCTAAAAATGGATTTGCGTCGGTGGTCGGTAGTCGGGCCTTTTTCTACCAAAAAAGCTGTGTGCCTAATAGTAATGCCATATATATATAAAAAAATATATATATATATAGTGCAAAATTCTTACTTGTGTGTATAGAGCGATAGAATATACACACACACAAAATTTTTTTTTTGCAAGGATGTTGTTGATGTTGCTGGTGGGGGTGATGATGATGATGACACAGCTTCAGAATGTGTCTTTTTGGGTGTTCCGGCTTCCCTTCGGCTTTTTCGTACTTTCTCGGAAATGTGAAGAAAAAAATATTATAAATGGTTTTATATACATGGAGAGGGATAGACAAGTAATATATACAGTGGGAGAGATATACACAAAAACATTTAACCATATTATATGTATATTTTTATGGCCAGAAAAATAAAGAGAGTCTGGTGGACTCTGGCTGGCCAAGAGAGTAAAAAAACAGAGAGATAAAATATGGATTGGAAAAGGATATGCCTATCCATTTATTGCAAATAAATTTGGGCGAAGAATACAAATGTGAGGGAGGAAACTGATTTGATTGAGAAATTTAAAAATTATTTTTAAGTAATTACAACGCCGTTAATTATTTTATTTAAAAAAATTTTAAAAAATATTTTTTGCCAAATTTGGACGCCACTCGCAATTTAATTATTTTTTCCAAAAAATTATAACGATATCTAAACAAATATGTTGGATCTCAAATAAATCAATTTTGATGAATAAAATATATTTATTTTTTTCTGTGCCATCGGTCACCATTCTCATATTACACACAGGAGAATACACACACATGTTTTACAAATTTTGTACTTGATCCACATATTTTTTTGATTATTATTATTATTTTCTCTCTAGCTCCATACACACACGAAACAGTATTTTTTTTTGATGATGATGAAATGAAATTCTATTTTTAGCCTCTCCAGCATATTTCTCTGGCGAATAAAATGATAAAAATAGACTCGGGGATTTTTTTTGTGTGAAATGAGCAAAAAAAACATAATACATATAGGCGTACAAGCTCTTCTCTTTTGATAATAATAATAATGATGGCTAGATGGATGGATTTTAGAGTGGCAAAGAGAGAGAGTCAGCGGAAAATAAAAGCAAAGCAGTTTGTTTTGTTGGAATATTTTAGTAGGCTTGAAGTATGTAGTAGCAAGTCCTATATAGCCTCTGGTTTCTACAGAGAGAAGAGAGACAGAGATATTTTCTCCTGGTGAGATGTTCTAATGTTTTTTATCATCTGCAGCACAGCAGCAGCGGTATAAATGGAATGCAGGAAGAAGAGAGAGAGTTATTTTTGATAAAGAATTCCAAAAAAGAAATATGGTCCATATATATAAAGCAGATGACCATTTTAGAAAACCGTAAAACCTCTAATTATAAACTGCAGCAGAGACCTACCTTGATATAAAGTTTAACCAAAAAATAAAATGAACGGCGTTAAAATTAGAAATTTTACGGCTAAATCCCATCCTCCACCAAAAACCAATCCTTTTTACAAAAATATATTTAGGTAGCAAAATTGTTTTTAGAAGGCTTGCTGAAATGTTATGTCTGGGAAATCCATCATCTCATCAGAAAAAACGCAGACCACAGGACGCCATCCTGTATATTATTTAATTTTATTAGGCACCGGCTATTATTGCCAAATTTTACGGTACGCTTCTCTATTGTTTCTACTTTTACTTACCTTCCCGTCTTTTTACACTTCACCTAGAGAGGAGAAAGAGAAAAATGTTTGGCCCAGTTCTTGCTCGAAATTTTGCACACACGGAGAGAGAAAGCAGAAAGAAAGGGTCTATAAATGATTTGCACATGGAGAAAGTGGGAGGCAAGCCTCTGGATAATAATAGTAGGCTAGAGTCTTTTTCTCTCTCTCTCTCCAGCTGGGAAATAGGTTACGGGTACACGGGCAAATAAAAAAAACTTTAAGCTTATTTTTTTCTCGTCTCCTCTTCTTCGTCGTTCTTCCTTCCTTTTTTCTCTGAAAAAAAAAGACACGCGAGCAACTTTTTTTCTGGTGGCTTTAAAACGACAGGTAGAAAATAAATATATTTAAAAAAAAATATACACAGAAAAAAGTTTTTTTTCGGCGTTAAAACTCCTCGCACTTGACTTTCTCCTTTTGGCCTAAATTACTCTTTCCGAAGAAGAAGATAATATTTTTGGCTATAAGCAAATAAAAAAAAACTTTAAGCTTATTTTTTTCTCGTCTCCTCTTCTTCGTCGTTCTTCCTTCTTTTTTCTCTGAAAAAAAAGACACGCGAGCAACTTTATTTCTGGTGGCTTTAAAACGACAGGTAGAAAATAAATATATTTTTAAAAATATATACAGAAAAAAGTTTTTTTCGGCGTTAAAACTCCTCGCACTTGACTTTCTCCTTTTGGCCTAAATTACTCTTTCCGAAGAAGAAGATAATATTTATGGCTATAAATAGAAAGTAGAGAGAGGAGAGCAAGAGAAAAAGGATTATTTTCTCCTATATAGCGGGGGTGGTAAGATGTCTGGTGAAAAGGTACATAGAGAGAAAATACAGTAGAAAATAATGAAGCTTAATAAGGACACTAGTGGAGAGAAAATGCTTGTCAAAGGTTTTTCCACATAAAATAAGTAGTAGAAGCTCTATATAGACTACAAAAGCACATGGAGAAGCACAGCACATACACATTCGAGTCTAGAAAGAGACGAAAAGAGAGGATGAGATGGATTGGCTTGGTTTTGGTTTGGCCTACATAAAAAAAAGTATACAGAGAAAGATGTGATGATTAAATAGGGAAAGATTAGGGTTTACTAGGTTATTTGCTGATGGCTGGTTGGTTTTCCGAGAAAATAAAAGTAATGATATGTTTTGAATGACACATCTGTATTTATTTACTGATGCAGGGGCACACCTGTTTCATACAGAAAAATAAATTGAATATATTTGTCACCGAATAGGATTTATTATTTTGGATGAGCTTGAGGAGAGATTAAAGAATATTTGACCAATGGAATATTATTTTAGGTAAAAAATACTAAATATATGGCGTTAAAGTTAATCCATTTTTTTTAAATGATGAATTTTCACGCCGTATTAATTTTATTTGATGTCCTTCTTTTTATTCTGGTTTGTTTTTTTTAAAAATAGCTTAGTTCTAAAAATAAATTTATTTTTGGATATTTATATACACATATGTATATTTTTTGTGTGTGTTTTTATTCACCTTGTGCTCTCTTCTTCATTCACCTTGTTGATGATATTGTTGTTGTTGTTGTTGCTACTGCTGGTTGGAGTTTATTGATCTTTATTTTATTTATACCAAGTTACCCATGAAATGTATATGAGAAGGTGTATAGAAACGGAGGCTATTTTTGGCCCGTTTTTCTATGTCACCTGTGTGAGAAAAAAAATCTCTATAGGACTTGACATCGGTACACAAACAGAAGAAGAAAAAAAATATTCAGCACGAGGCGACAGGAGAAAGCTGGCTGAAAACTGGCACAGAGAAAGAATTTCATTCAAAAAAAACAAACCATAAAAATGAATGAATGAGTGTAGCGACGTTGCAAATGTTTCTGGGAAATGGATATTTTTTCTGTCTGTCCAAAATATAATGCTAGCTGGGAAACTGATACGAAATGACAACATATATTTGAAAATAATGACGTATTTAACTGACATTTTTATTTTTGCTATGCAGTTTTTTAGATAAAGTTAGTGAAATAAAGCAGCCAAATTATACGCCTACAGAGCAGGATATATTGCGGTGTCGTGTTCTAACCTCGGGTATTTTCGAAACAAGATTTCAAGTGGACAAAGTAAATTTTCAGTAAGTGACGTTAAACACTTTGTTCCATGAAAATTGTTGTTTTTTTTTTAAAAAAAAGGAATTATTTTTTAGTAATATTCATTTTTTTGTCTTTTTTTAGCATGTTCGACGTGGGCGGACAAAGGGACGAACGGAGAAAGTGGATTCAATGTTTTAATGACGTGACTGCCATCATTTTCGTAACTGCGTGTAGCAGCTACAATATGGTCCTCAGAGAAGACGCTTCCCAAAACCGGCTCAAGGAGTCCCTCGAATTATTCAAGAGCATTTGGAACAATAGGTAAATAATTTTAAAAAAAATAAATAATATTGGCGTTTAAAATGTTCAGATTGGAATTTAAATTTTTCTTTGTTTCTTGTGATGTTCCACAGGTGGCTGCGGACAATCTCAGTGATTCTCTTCCTGAACAAGCAAGACTTGTTGAAGGAGAAAGTAAAAATAGGTAAATCAAAATTGGAAGACTACTTTCCAGATTTTTCCCGCTACACGACACCAGNATTCAAGAGCATTTGGAACAATAGGTAAAATAAATTTTAAAAATAAATAATATTGGCGTTTAAAATGCTCAGATTGGAATTTAAATTTTTCTTTCATTCTTATGATGTTCCTCGTAAGTCGGTTAAAACTTTCCCCGGGGTAGTGAAAGCAGTGAAAACTTTTTCTCTAAAAATAAATTTTCTAAATTTTTTTATAACAGCGTATTAGTACAGCCAGTGGAGAAAATAAGCACTACTGCTACCCCCATTTCACGTGTGCTGTGGACACTGAGAATATCCGTCGAGTGTTTGATGACTGCCGCGATATCATTCAGCGAATGCATTTACGTCAATACGAGCTATTGTGATGGACACCTTTTCTCCTATTACTTTTACGACTACAACAATTACATCTACTTTTACTATTATTATTACTACCACAACAACAACAATGTACTGTAATTATTATTAT
>JAHZMV010000817.1:0-10207 GCA_027743765.1 Coecobrya sp. COE2
GCTGTTGTCATTCAAATCGCTATTGCGCATCCGTATACAAAGCTGGGTTTGAATACCGACGAAGGATATGTCCTCTCTGTGCAGCAACAAGATAACAAGGTTCAAGGAATAAGTATTGAAATTAAAGTCGTTTAAGCAGCTTCTCAACAGATTAATACTAATGCTAGGAAATGTTATGTACTCAATTTTCAGCATATTGTTTCTGTCACAATTACGGCTAATACATACTTTGGAGCAAGACATGGTCTGGAATCGTTGAGTCAACTAATTGGCTATAATGATGAAATGAATTGTTTGCAAATTGTTGATAGAGCTCTCATTAGGGATAATCCCGTTTTCAAATATCGTGGTATTATTTTGGACACATCGAGAAACTTTATTTCTCTAACCACGCTACGAAGACTTATTGATGGCATGTCCTTCAACAAACTTAACATGTTCCACTGGCACATTACAGATACACATTCCTTTCCATTTTATTCAAAAAGTCTTCCAATGGTAAAATGATACATACAACAATACGAGTAATGAATGACGGTGCGATTTAGTATTATATCAAAAATGTATGAATTCTTGCTGGCCTATTTTAGCTTACTAAATATGGCGCTTATTCACCACGTCAAATCTACACTGTTGAGGATATGAAAGCATTGGTGGAATACGCGAGAATCCGAGGAGTGAAAATTGTTGTAGAATTCGATGCTCCGGCCCATGTTGGTAAGACGTTTTATTTTTAAAACACATAGGCAAAGAGTTGATGGAATTTTTACAAACTATTTCATGAATAGGTAATGGCTGGCAATGGGGCCCCAAGGAAGGTAAAGGAAATTTGACAGTTTGTGTCAATCATTTAGGTCAGTTTCTGCAAATATTATTATAAGTATAGAGGTTAGCGCTTTTATTGCAATTTAACTGAAAGCTAATGTACAAATTTATACAGGAAAACTGTACCATGATATGCTTGAAATCTTTGACAACGATCTATTCCACATGGGAGGAGATGAGGTTAATATCAATTGTTGGAATACAACTGCTGAAATCACAGATTACTTGAAAAACACGGGAAAAGATCTTGGTCATGAAAGCTTTATTTCATTATGGAATACCTTCCAGGAAAAAGGTAAAGCCCTTTTCCTATAATGTGCGTTTTAAGCGAGGTTAAGTTTCTACATCCTTTATCTGTGATATGTTCTTTAACTTTATTTTAACAGCTTTGAAAGTTTTAAAAGAAAAAAGCAAAGATGTATCAGGCCCAAATAGCAATCTCACTGCAATTCTATGGACTTCTGACTTGGTCTCGAAACGTCATTTACTAGAATATGTTGACAAGAAGGACTATATCGTCCAAACATGGACAACAGGTAACCTTAATTTGGGGAGAGTTGAGACGAGCCAAATATTTTCTTTCCCAAGCTCTGAAAACTGCATGGCATATAATAAAACGAATTTTGTAACTTTCTAGGCAGTGATGAACTCATTCCTTTCATGTTGAACAACGGATACCGTGTAATATTTTCAAATTACGACGCTTGGTACTTTGACTGCGGATACGGAGCATGGGTTGGTGACGGGCCAAACAACTGGTGCTCACCCTACAAAGGATGGCAGGTAATAAAATCATGTAAAATTATTATTCAGGTACAATTTATTCTGCTAACAGAGTCCATTTAGCTTTAATTCTGTAAAAATTCTATTTTCTATTAAAACAGCAAGTTTACCAAAACTCTCCCCTTCAAATATATGCAAACGCTACCAACATTGAAACAGCGGAACAAGCTTTAAAGGACGGCTTGATTCTTGGAGGCGAGGCAGCGATGTGGAGTGAACAAGTAGATGGAACCTCCCTCGACAGCAAAGTTTTTCCCAGAGCTTCCGCTCTAGCAGAGCGCTTATGGTCCAACCCCTCCACTGGATGGTTGGAAGCTGAGCGCAGAATGATAAATAATAGACAACGGTACGTGGAACGAGGCGTCAATGCAGACAGGATGCAGCCGGAATGGTGTCACCAGAATGAAAATCTGTGTTTTCTTTAAACATTTTTATGATGAAGACTATTAATATGTGATGCACGACAATTTGCAGAAGATGCAACTATTGTTGATTTTGTTTTATAAAATTTATCGTTTTTTAAATTCATTTACACTGACATGACAAAAGTAATGCACTTGAATCGATAAAATAAAAATAACAAGTAAAAATTTATTTTAACAGCAGTTTTACTGTCATTTATTTTTGCTAATGGTCATGGTGGTCGTATTTTTTAAGTGTTGCTTGCTTCCGGCAGGAGTACCTGCGACGGACCCCGCTTGAATATCAGGTAGGGGTGGAGTTTGACATCTTTCTGTGGAATCGGCTGTCCTTAACGTTTTCCTTTTAAAAATTCTACATTCTCCCTTCATAAAGTATGGAACAAGCCCACACGACAGGTACTTTACAATCGTCATTAAGCAAATTTTTATTCTCCGTCTACGTTCCGCATTTCTTGCTGCGGCCCTTCGTGAAGAAGTTCCACCCAATCGGCTTCGCCCACCATTTATTCCACCTGAGGACTGTGCAGTCCCACTAGCTGTATATCCATTACCGTTCGTTCCCCTCCAATCATTAACAACTAACAAGCGTAATGATTGTTTAAGCTGAGCTAATTTAAACCAGGTTTTAAGCAGTGAATGGGCGGCCGTACTTAGACCATCCACCATTTTTTCAGATGTCGTCTTTTTCCGCTTGATTCCCTTTCTCTTTGAAGAATGCGCAAAGCTTCTACGAATTCCTTGCTTATGGCCATTCACATAGTTATTCCAATTGTCACAATATATTCTTCTGTATATTCTCGCTGCTCGAAGGCGACTCTGTATCATGTGCTGTTTGCCCATTTCCTTTTTGTATTTAAATTCATTTGACTGATCAATGCCCATCTGTGGAAATTTTGTACCTTCCTCCCAACTGATCACATTCCTACCCCCGATAGTCCCTTCAAAGCTTGTCTCGTCCACAGAATCTGGATATGTAATGAATGCCACTCCTCTTGGAACGGTGGTCGTAGACCGTCTTTTATAGCCCACATTTCCGCCGGCATCATTATTTCCAAATCCAAAAAACGAGTTCCTGCCAAATGCCAGATTGGTAAAGGAAAGCAATTTGCAACTGTGTTCAGGATTTGGGAGAGTGAGGACAGTTTGATAGGTGGTCAGGGTCCGGGCATAGTACGGTCTCTGTGCAACTGCTGTGGCTCCTCGAGAATGACGCCTTGGAAGAGGAACAAGGAACTCTTTTGGCCGTTCTCGGACAAGCTTGTGTAGCGGTGTATTGAACAAAACTTTTAAATATTGCAGCTGAAACAGAATTTCCTGTTCTTGAAAATTTAGCGTGTTACGGATTAAATGTCGGAGTAGGATACTTTGAAGGGACTCTAGGGATGTTAAATGAGATGGGAAGGATTCCAAAAATACTAGCGTTTGAGATTTGTAAAGACTGCTTTGTAACTTATGTGTACAGAGTTTTCCAGCAATGCAATTTCTATTTTCATGACCGCAATTAACTGATTGGTGTGCAGAGCGACACAGATAAGATCGACAGGAATCTGAAGTGGTGTAATGATCTTTACAGGAGGAATCAGAGAAGCTGAAGGAATAAGTCTTCCAAAATTCATTGTACGCGGAAAGTTGATCTAAACCGGGTTCATTCTTTTTCTTCAGGATTCCTTTTCGTCTTGGCATGTCTTCTGGAATTATGTCGAGGCTAAAATTACATCATGTGTCATTTCTTGAATTTGCATAAGGTTTACATCAAATCTTCAAAAAAAGTTAAGGCTAAAGGCAACCTGCCTGTTTGATGTTAGGTGGCTACCTTTTTCCAACCACTGTCCACCTAAAAATATACCCCTTCTATGCAACTGTCGTCTGGAGCGTCTTGCCATATTGCTCATAGCATGAAGCAACTTTGGAAGTTGCTGGATTGCACAAGATGCAATCGTAACTGCATTTACTGTCTCCTGCAAGACACGGAAACATTGTAGTTTGGAAAGCTGGCATGAAACCTTTTACAACAAACAGGGATTATTGGGAATATTAAAATCTAAATCTATTAAAATTCAAATACCAGTTGCGTCTCTGGCAAGACTTGCTCATTTTTATTTCGCCACATTGTCAGAATCTTGTCGGTATTATGCAGGGGCCACAACTGCACCTTATATCTACATTTTTAATTTTTAATATATAAACATAGGTGCTCATATTTTCAACTTGGCAATAAGTTATCATCCCCTACGTACTTTCCGTCTTTAGTTCACTCGTTTTAGACCCAATTTGCATGACAACTTTGCGCTTGCTTGTTTGGGCGAAAGCAAAGACAGGAACTTCATGAAATGCAGTGAAAGCGACCAGCAAAATAATAAAATGAGTTTTCATCGTACGTATTGTTTCTTCATTGCCATTATGCCAACAAAATGACGTACAATATTGCGTTTATTTTATTTTTATACATTTTCTTGAATTTCTCCAAGTGTCAACTGACGACAGGTAAAGCTGTCCAGGAGGATGAAAGTAATGACGCAACCTCTTCAATACTTCCTTTGATGCCTTCTCTGTTCCCAAGTGCGTCTAGTACTGACAATGTGGATCAAGAGAACTTCGACGATTACGCTCATGACATTAATGAACTTGAAGCCCTACTCGGAGGTCCCCTAGAAAATCGCAAGTTTGTCATTGTTAGTAAAACGAGTAGAGCTGGAGGTGGCAAATCTCGGGAAATTGCATACAAATTTAAGACAAACGCCAGGGCGAAACGAGACAGTGTGAAAGAGCTGAATAAAGATCAACACACTCACCCAAGTAACTTAAACGAAACAATGCTCCAGCAATTGCAAGAGGTGCCGGAGGGATTCAACTCAAGCACAATTTACTACCATCACACACAGTCCCTAACAGCCCTGGAAAGAATCCAGGAAACTAATGCAACGATCGGAGATCCTTGTGAGACCAAAAGTCTTATGGACCACGACTTCTGCGAGCGCGCACCTTATCCGAATAAAAATAAGATGGTTTGCAACAAAGTAATGAACATCACTACGCCCGTTAAGATAGAGCCAAACACATGCACCTGCAAATTTTATCGTCCGCAAGAGAGTGGAACAGAATGGGTACAAATGACAACAGGTAAACTTAAATTAATGAGTGGACAGGAGGTGGATGCTTGTCTGGTGCCTGCATATGGAGTTTGTGACCATCGACTGCCCACAGGAATGAAGGATCTCAACAATAACTATATTTATGAGATTGACGTTTGCAAGGGCCATTATCAATGCGACAATACCAAATATTTGGATCAATTAATAGGTGGTGCAACGGAAGCTTCAAGTTAAGCATCATTGCACCGAAAACGATTTTCTTGGAATGTTCAAAGCTAAAGTCCGTCCCCACATTTTACTGTGTGCTAAACCTCATCCAAGACGGTTTCATGACTATGATGAATATCAGTTCTACTGTCTTCCACAGAAATCACGAGATCCAGAGCAGTGGCAGTTCAAGAGACAAGCCGTTGAAGAATCAGAGAAAGACAAGGATTTGTTCTTTGACTAATAAGCAACCATTTAGTTTATATTTAAGTTAGGTACCGTCCGTAAGTTTAATCGAATTATAGTTTTAGCATGACTTGTACAGACATGATCATGAAAGTGATTATTAAAATAATGAAAAAATATATAATTAATTATTTTTTAGAAAATTAGAAAGGTACATTTGACATTAATTAGATTAAAATAAATAATGTTTTCCACTGCTGAAACCGACGCAATGATATCATACTACTAACTTATTGATAGTGAATACCAGAGAGAAAATATTATATTGGTTATTCTATGGTGAATACCATAAAAATACTTTCTCCTATTCTTCTGAGGAAATGAGTTACACAATTCGTCTCATATCCGGAACATACCTGTATGAAATCGTATATCGCCTAAAATTGTGAGAGCTTCCATGATTTGAAATAGTGTCCAAGTAGAGGACAAAAATCAGAACAATTTCGCTGGCCTTTCTGATGCGAAGCCTTTACCCCAATTCCGTGAAAATCGGGAAAATAAACTATACCTAATTTAATTTAATTTAATTTAATTTAATTGGGTCCATTTATTCTTTTTCCATATAATTCTCATTCCATAATACATACAATGAAAACTTGCCAGGCAAGATATTAATTCATCGATTAACATTTCCATCGTCGTTAACAGTACAATATCATTAAATACCACTGAGTCATTAAAATTTATTACAGTTTGTTTAAAAAATTATTAAAAAATTATTACTACAATTTTATTACAATTTTGTCACTTAATTATTTTTCCTCACAAATTTTTAATATACTTCTCAAGAAGGTAAGTCTTAAGGTTCTTTTTAAACACCATATAGGAAGTACACTCTTTCAACTGATTAGGTAAATTATTCCACAAATAAGGACCTCTGACCCCAAACATTGATTTTCCTGCCTCAAGTTTGGGAGTAATGTTACATTCAAAATCATTGATTCTGCGTTGAGATGTACATGGAACACAATAATTGCTAAAATAACTGTCTTTCTCACTTTCCCTTATCTTATACAGCAAACACAATGTTTTAAAGTCACAAAGCTCAGTGGGTAACAACCACTTCAATTCCTTAGCAATTAGCTCAGAAACTGGATCATATTTTCTAACTCTTAAAATTAAACGTGCCAGTGTCCTTACAGCATTCTTAACTAGCTTTAAATGAACTTTGTTGGTCACGCCGTACACAACTATCATATAGTTGATAATTGAATAAACATAACTTTGACAAAGTAATTTGAGCTGTCGCGTATCTAACAAATCTCTTACTAAATACAATGCACGTATACGGATATAACACAATTTGCTTACTTTTTCAATGTGTGACCTCCAATTCATTTTTCTGTCGAGAATTAATCCCAAGCATTTTAGTGATTTCGCGTTACACACCTTGTATTCTGAAATTATAAAAGTAAAACTGTCTAAGCAAGAGGATTTTCTCCCTGAACTCATTGTCAGCATTTTTGTCTTGTCACTATTTATAACCAGTGAATTCTCAGCGAAATATTGAACTACTCTGCCCATGTCTACATTTATTGTTTCTTGAGTCTTCTCCACATCTTTGAAATTACCGCAAAAAATAAAATTCGAATCATCTACAAACATTATTGTAGCACCGTTCATTACGACATCTGGCAGGTCGTTAAGAAAAAGAGCAAATAAAATTGGACTCAGTACACTACCAGCAGGCACCCCTACCAATACATCCCTTAACAATGACTTTCTGCCGTTTATTTCGACAAACTGTTTACGATCAGATAGATAGCTACGCAACCAGAAGTCTGAAATATTATATTTGCTCCTAAGTTTATCGAGCAGCTTTTCCTTATGAACACTGTCAAATTATTTCTTTTGAGTTAATAATATTTTGGTTCAATTTTCTAAAATGTGGCAAAGTTGTACATTCAGTGTTTACTCTCGATTTCTAACTATGATTAAGTTATTTTACTGATGATCAATGCATCTTCATTACTACAATAATTATTTATTATCACTGATAAAAGTAGTAAAATCCTGTTTTTACTCGTTTGTTTGATATTTGCAGTTTACTCTGGATTTCTAACTATCATTAAGTTATTTTACTGATGATCAATGCTTCTTCATTACTACAATAATTATTTATTATCACTGATAAAAGTAGTAAAATCCTGTATTTACTCGTTTCGTTGATATTTGTTATCAAAGTGAAAGGAAAAATATATACGTACATATAGAAGAAAATCTTTTACTGAACCAAGCATGAACCGAAATGTGTAACGTTAATTTCTATATTCCTGATTACGGAAATATTCTATCCCTAACGGACTGATAATCACCCAGGAATAACGTTTTATAGAATAAAAGAGAAAGATCCAATGAATTGATGTAATAATCTCACACACGAATGTTAGCTTTAATGAAGCGAGGTAATTTATTATCACTGATAAAAGTAGTAAAATCCTGTATTTACTCGTTTCGTTGATATTTGTTATCAAAGTGAAAGGAAAAATATATACGTACATATCGAAGAAAATCTTTTACTGGACCAAGCATGAACCGAACTGTGTAACGCTAATTTCTATATTCCTGATTACGGAAATATCCTATCCCTAACGGACTGATAATCACCCAGGAATAATGTTTTATAGAGTAAAAGAGAAAGATCCAATGAATTGATGTAATAATCTCACACACGAATGTTAGCTTTAATGAAGCGAGGTCGTCCTAATCATTCAAGGACATATTTTTAAAAGAATTAATGATAATCTTATAAAGTGGCCCATATAATATTTTATTTATTAAATTAACTGAAATCGTCATTCTTCATAAATATAAGTATATTGTTATATTGAATAAATTTATTTTCAATTTTTTGCTAAAATATTGAAACAAATTGATAAAGAAAGAACATTCAAGAACATAAATATACATGCATGAGTTACGTCCCGCCAAAAACTATTTTAGCATATGTACAATAAAGTCATACCAGATGAGTTAGCGCTATGGTTAAAATAAAGTGGCCCATATAATATTTTATTTATTAAATTAACTGAAATCGTCATTCTTCATAAATATAAGTATATTGTTATATCGAATAAATTTATTTTCAATTTTCTGCTAAAATATTGAAACAAATTGATAAAGAAAGAACATTCAAGAACATAAATATACATGCATGCATGAGTTACGTCCCACCAAAAACTATTTTAGCATATGTACAATAATGTCATACCAGATGAGTTAGCGCTATGGTTAATCTTGAATGAGTAATTGAGCATGTAAATGCTGTAATTATTAGAACTAAAGTCACAAATATATTCTGGATGCTTTTTGCAAAAAGGCAGAAAATACAACCGCCATTACTGATTGGTTTCCATTTTAGTTTTGCAACAACAAAATGAACCACTGAAAAAATCTCCACACATTTATATAAAAACTTTATGGGAAGAAAATGTTCAGTTACGAACTTTTATGTCTGGGGTTAAGGATATTTCACATTTAATGGAAAGATCTAATATTTTGAAATTCAAATTGCAGAATTCACAGACCAAGTAACAGTAATTTTGAAGAACTTGTCCATTGATTGGAATTGAAACTATGAATTTCAAATAGTTTTCGGATATGTTTGAAGTAATGTGTTGAAATTTCAATTACGTTAATATATGAGTCTTCAAATTTGAACATTATGTTTGTCGTCAAAGGTTGCAGTCGACTATTAAGTGTGCCCAGCAGCTGTCGATAAAACTTTAGTTTATTAAACAAATTTTGGAATGATTTTCATAAAAATATACATCACAGACGCATAATATGCATACCTCCTGAAGTATTTAACCCTATCTTTAATGATTTCCCGTTTTTGTTATATTAGAAAAACGGCAACTATAGTTCTTACTGTTTGCCTCTACGAACATGGTCATTTAAGACTCCCTGATCTCGATTCTATAATATGATAGAGGGAATACTGCATGCATCTCTCTGGCACAATGCTCCTACAAATATATTTTCTACAAGTAATACCTGGAGGGCGATCGTCATGTTTTGACAGTGCAATGTAGAAATTGTCGTCGTTCCGACTCTGGTTAGTATCTGTTTTTAGACGAACTCATGAAAAGTCTTGAAATGGGAGAATATGAAAAAAAATAGTGTGTATTGTATCCGATGCTTAATATATAAAACAATTGCAGATTTGTATTAATAAGAATATTATTCCTTCCTTGATACTGACGAAAATAGTCTTATTTACATACATACATATTTAAATACAGAAGGGGGTAGATACATCGATTATATCTTAAATATTATAGAAATACATATCCAGAAACAAAGGGAATGATTGCTGAATAGGAGATTTTGTAATAAGGTTCCCGAAATATGTATTCGGCAAAAGCATGTCAAAATAATAAAAATCGACAATTGATTGTTTTTGCTTATGCTCACCATTGCATTGTTTTTTTAATTCTAGTGATTCAGAATACACTAAAAAAGAGAATGTGCTATAAATCCGTTAGATATGAGTTTTACAAAAAAAAACTAAAAATATCTCCAAAATCAGCGTAAAAACTGGTCTAGACACGAATATTCACATTTCAAAACGCTCTATACACCTGAAAACCTTCCCTTTTCAGAGTGAAACTAAAATATGTTTTAAGAAAC
>JAHZMV010000818.1:0-14664 GCA_027743765.1 Coecobrya sp. COE2
GCGGCACAATTTTTATAAAGAAAAGCTTTATAAAGTGATGCTAACTCATAATAGGCCAACCACGTCATATGCACACCCATATTATATTAAATGAATTTTCAACGGGTGAAAAACGAATTGCTGATTTACCATCAGCACCGATTCTGGCAGGAGAGGAGAAGCAGCTGTCACAGGCTGGCTGTATTTTTACGTTTATTTCGAACCACGCTATTTTTTGATCCTTCATAATAACAAAAATTGTGAAGATGCAGAGAATAATATTTCTTGACTTGAAGATATTTTGCACCTAATGTGTCTCATCTACCGATGTGTAGTTATGCATAATATTATTAATGTACTTAGCACTGGTGGTGTAAACTACGCGGTAAGTGGGGATCTATATATACTAACGAGTATTATTGTAAACACGTGAAAACTCTTCATATCATCATATCAATTTAAGCACATCGTTAGTGTTTTTAAATGTATGTCTAGTTATGTGGTAATGTGGCAAAGAAAAATTATAAGATGGTAAAGCTCTATGAAAATTCAACAAATAGTTGGACGAGCAAGTGTACACTTATTTTTTACAAGCAGCTTACCTTACCCCTCTTTCATCCAACGAAGTTCGTTCATCATCATCGTGAAGATATTCTTTGGGTATATAAGTAGCCTATTAGTCATAATATTCATAGTTCATGCAATATGTACGTAATGTTGGGTTCTGCTCAGTATCTTGTAACCAGTATGGCAGCTAGGAAAATCTCAGGTTTTCTATCGTGCCATTTTCATGACAGGCATCTGAGAGTGCTCTTTCCCTTTATCGAAAGTGGCGAAGAGTTTCACACAAGCAAGTACGCAGTCTTTTCTGAAAAATTAACACCACACTTATTAGCCTCACGCAAGGAGTTCATGCAGTCAGATGTGCTAGTTAAGTAAGTATACTTAACTGAGGAAAACTTTCCTACATTACTGAAACGCACTACCAGAAAACTGAAGTAATAATTAGGACTGGCGAATGCTTTCACACGAGCTGGATCCGTGGAGAAAACAAGAAGAATAAATTTCGAGGAGAAATTAGCTACTGTAAAGTAAATCTGCTAAGATTTTCTACAAGGAAATTACGCTTCTTCATTTGCCCCCTCGAGGCGGAGTATACAAGCTTGTGTTACAACTTGCAACGACTTGGAGAAATAGTATAATATGCTACCTACTTTTCGTATAAGCACATTTTTACACGTTGCTTAACGAGAATTTGTGTCAAAAGTCGGAATTAATTTCTGCAATTATTTTTGCTACTAATGAGGATTTTATCTTGTGCCGGGTCTCCTCCTCTTCCTTGTACTATTTTTACGTGGAATTTGCCTTTTCTTACTGATCATTCGTGTAATTTTCCTTCTTCAGTTCTGTGGCAGGTAACGTGATGTAAAACAACAGAACGAGGAGGAAGCTAACTTCATTACTTCATTCAAAAGATTTATCACCTTCTGCTGTTGACGAGAACAGTCAGAACAGGCAAGAATATAAACGCTGCGTTTCATTAGTAAAAATCTGTTCATTTGTTGAGAGAGAAGATTATGTACAGAAAGTTAACTTTCTTCCAACCTGACTGATTCGCCAGTGCTCTATGTCATTCTTCGAGACCAATAAATCACTCAAAGAAGTGTTTAAGAAGACAAGGAAGCTTATAAAAGCCAAAGAAAAATATTGCAGTGAAGCCAAATAAGTAACTAGTAAATTGTATTAATAGCGTGCAACAGGAATGAGGAAACCTGTCGTGCCGGACTGACGACAGTGTAGCTCTGATCTAATCCCCATTTCGCCCGTCCATCTTCATTCCTTGACTATTTGTGTGATTCTTATGGATTTTATTGCTAGTTACCAACAGATGTAAAGCATTGTCTTGTTCTTCCAAGCAAATATGTTAATACCCACAAACCGATCGCACTCAATTCATGTTAACTAATCAGTATTCAGTTGCATTTTGTGCACGGAAATTTTACAGTCTTCTTCCATGAGAAAGCTGACTTTAACATACTTACTCCTCCATCGTTTCAATATAACAAAGCGGACAAAACGTGATGAGGAAAATCTCAATTTGCAGTGTTAATAAATGTGTGTCACTTGGTTCATGAAAGTACGTGTTGTCCAGCTTGCATAATAACAGATATACTTTATCTTGTTTGTTGTTCTGTTTATAAACAATGAAGAACCTCTTACACGAGCTCCTTGTTCTGACAATAAAGCCGCTTCAGTTGTTTGTTCTAATTTCATTTGACGTTTTACGACCTTGTTTTTCTGCTTTATGCAAGAGTGTGGGCTGTGTGGTTTGAACACACGCAACCTTAAATTCAGAAAAGAGAAGCCCATACGAAGCCCACGTTTGTTAAAGAACACCTGTCTTTTTATTGTTTTGTTCATTAAAAAAGCAGCAGCATGAGCCTGGTTTGGATGAATATCATGAGGAGACCGTCTACTAGCCGAAAAGTAGTGAAAGTAAGATTCTATTTAATATGCATTCACTTTACTGTATATTTCATGTACATTTCCCCTGCATGGTTAATGGTTGGTTGAGTACAAATAGTAACATGGTGAATGTAAATGGTGAAAGCAGGATGAATAAATGTTTTACCTATTAATGTAATTTTCACTATATCGGTGTTTCATATTAATTTAAATGCTAATATATCACCAGACCCCATTAAATATATATGTTGACGTTCAATTTTCCGGTGTCTGATGGAGAAACTAGAATTACCGATTTAATAATCACTTTGTAGCCATTGGCCAATTGTATAATATGTCAAAGCTGAAGTGATTGAAATAACTATAAAAATGGGAAGTAGAAGGGAAGTATGGTAGGAATGTTTTGAGAGAAATCCGACTAACTGAATGCGAGTTGGAGTTGGAATCGAAGAAGACTATACTTTTTATGATGCCCGCCTGACAACTTTGGTTGTCTAGCTGCCTGGAGCGATTGTAGTTCATTCTCCTCTCAGAAAATGCTCATTCATTCAAAATTCTTTACTTCGACTCCTGAAGTATTGCGTTGATTTACAATGTATAATGAAATCAAAGTGAGTTTATAGCTAACATGCAGTATAATATACTCTCCCTATAATTTCAAACCAATCATGCAAAATTATACTAGCTAATAATACGAAAAGGATTCATCTGTTTGCTTGCTCCTTTTTGTCCCTTAATTAATAAAGTCAATCTCTCCGGTTAGAATGAAATGGGAGAAAGTAACTGGATGACTAATTACATAATTTGCATGCAGCCCGGAGCCACACTGGCACGCACCATCGCTGGCTTTCATTAAATGATTTTAGTATATTATATACACGCCTTCATCTCTGCTCATTTTATGTCAGTAGTCACATAACTTTTATTACCCAAATAGAATGCGTCATTTAGTTAGAAAGCAGATAGATGTGAGAAAGCATTTCATGTTACAAACGATACAAAATTGATAATATTTTCTGCTGGGGTTGAGACCATGAAGACAAGTTATAGGGTTAAAACTGAAGGAGGAAAGGTTGGGCTGAAAAGTTAGAGAAAATAAAGGAAACTCTACACGAGAGAAGTTTATGAAAATTTTCTGTGATCGTGATACCAGAGAATGGAAGTGTAGGGATGGGGTGGATTTTGATTTCATGTTTTCCTAAGGAACTATGTGAGATAGTACTGTTGCGTGTTATCTCTTCTTATAAGCTTATTTGTAGATCTGCTACGGATTGTATTACTATTTTCGTAATGTCGTGCTACAATTTTGCAGTTCAAATATTACCCAGTTTAAAATACACGTTGAACACTTTCTCGTTGTGTTTGTTCTCTGAATTCTACTTGTCCATTCTAAATAACAAGTAAAAGTTTCTGTGTTTTTCCCTCTGCGTACCTTTTTGTCAGTTGTTATAAAATTGCAGTTTGACTTGAACTCTTTTTATCTCCCAACCAATCAAAATGTATATATTAAAGCAGATAGTACAGAACAAGAATTCAGTGTTAGAGAATGCAGGCCCACACAGTAAGAAACGCAAACACACACCCATATTATGTGTCACATGGAGCAAGGACTGAATACTAAAAATTAGAGAAATCAAAGCAGACATTTAGTCTTGTGTTTGGCTAAAAGAGAGAATAGGAACTAACTGCCACGAACATATACACATGTAACACACTTAAACACATCACACGGAGTACACGCGAGCGTCCTTAGCAGGCGTTGCGTTGTTTGCTTGTATGTTCTCTACTTTTTTATGAATCTCGTCATTTCAGAAAAAAACTTCCTTTTCATAATACGCAGTAAGAAAAGTAACGGTAAGTATGAAGAAAAAAGCGAGCAAAGCAAATACTCGCATAAAACTCAAATAAAAAACTAAAAGTAGTTTTCCCCAAGCGAAACTAAAAGTGACAGTTTTCTCCCTAAAAGAATACAGTGGTTTGGCCTTGTGAAAAGGAAGTATGATGATGATGATGACTATGCGGATACGAGGAGGATGGTACATGATGGTATGTATAAGCAAAACGGCATAATAACGACTTCACTTTTTATGCCTGTGTGTGTATCTTTTGCCCATGTTTGGCTGAAACATTCATTTTACTTACTTATGCACTTAGTTAATACATGACATCATCCCATCAAGGCATCACGTCTCTAAAATCTGGAATAGCAAATATATGGTAAATGATCCAAACTTTTTGCTATATTCTTCTCTTTTTCATGTTTCCTCTTCCTCCGAAAAATTTAATGGTATTGCTGCTTATGACACAGACGTAGTTTCCGTTTCTCCTTATACTGCCTTTTACATTCTTTTATTCGGAAAAAGAGGGCATACAGCCACCACTTGCCAATATTGATGCAATTTTGTTACGTACGAAACGACTGACAAAAGAGGAAAATTAGAAAAAATCTCTAGATTTCTCATTGTGTATTTACTTGAACATATTCCATGGTATGTTTCATATTGTAGCCAACTCAGCTTCTTAGTTGGCAAGTTCTTTCAATAAACTTTTGTTGTACTCTTTTCTATTTTCTCATCCACTTATCAGATAATTTTCGGCCGTTTTATACTGTAGTGTAGCTAGCCCCACTACTTCCCGCATTTCAATGATTACTATTATCAATAATCCAATACTTTTTGCCACTTGTTGTTAGCACTATGATAACTTTCACATATTTGAAGTGTTGATGTTGATTACAGTACACATACGCAAGTGGTACTAACAAACTTACAAAAAATGAGTACAATGGAAAAATAGGATTTTGTGAACTGTATATGTATGGGTGTGGCTCAGCGGCTGGTGGGTGCCTGCCGTAGTTTAGTATGGTACAAAGGAGGCTAAGCTTTCTCTCACTAGCCGCAATAAGTACCTGGTCAGTAACGACAAAATCCATGAGAGTGTATTAATTTTGTCCTTCATTCACAAAAACATCCATAGCAGGTCTACATTACTAATGTCTGATTTTGCACTCTGTGTATGGTTTTGTTCTTTAAAATACACAAAATGTCATAGTTTTCTCAAGCATAAAACAGAGCATAGTTTTCTCAAAATCAGCTTCTTCTCCAACAAGTTAGAAATTGAATAGAAATAGAATAAAGCCATAATCATAATCAATAAATGACAGCTACATCTTATTTAATCAAGTAATCACAGATTTTACTCGTATCAAATAGATTTACTTTTAATATTTTAATCCCAAGCTATTGTAGTATACATTTAAAACTCTAACTAAGCAAAATTAAAAATCTGCGTTCAAACTCGTTTCTCGTACTGTATTTTAGGTAAATTTAATGTAACTTTGTACGCACATTTGACATTGTATTTTATTCCATTTTACCGCTGTAACTATTACAAGTATTCGTAGCTGGTGGCGAATAATTTTCTAGCATATTATTATAAGTCTTTTGTAAAATTCTTGGGCGAATCCTTATTCAGAAAGAAAACTATGAACTAATCGTGTAGCTTTTGTGTGTACATATAGCTGAGCACTCACTTTTGTTCTTTAGCATGTAGCTACGACTGGCAGTATAACATAGGCTGGGGGTAATTTAGAGCTGAAATTTTCTCTTTCAGAAGGCCGTATATTGTGTATTGTATTTTTCCGTAAAAGTCATTTTCTGAGTCATTTAATTTATTCGTTAATCCAGTACTAACGTTCCATGCTATATTGTATTTATGTTGCATTACTTCGTTAGAGTGCGTATTGCGTATGTATGTTTGCCAGGATAGAAAATTAAATGGATCCTCTATTTTAAATGAAAGAAAATTTCATTGTGTACTTACTTCTAAGAAGGATTGTTCTAAATTATATAATAAAACATACATACGTTTTGGTTGCTGTATCGTTACTATTATCATATTGCAGAACGAATAGAGTTGTGTGAGATTTAAAGTTTCCTTTCCAGTAAAAAGTAAGTACGACTTGGTTGGCTGATTTCTTAAATAAATTGCACAAAACTTAAATTAATGGTTAGTACATGTACTGTATTACTGAAATTACTGTAAAAATTCTGTAGGTGTATACACATGTGACGTAAATGGTAGAACTGGGATTGAAAGTTTAAATGGAATCAGTATTTTATTGTAATGTGGTAATTGGTATGTATTATAAGAAAAGTCTTAAAGAAGGTAATTAAGATAAATAGACTCTGTTAACCGAAGCTTTGTGTATTCAAAAGCCAGAACTGCTTTTGGATAAACTGTAATAGTAAAATATTATCTCAGCAGATTACATGTCCAATAGAAAATGAAAATTGTTCTCTGCTCTAAGTAATACCAATATAGGTTTTGACCATTAATGCAATGGGCACATATATAATGGAATGAAATTGACCATTGAATGGTCTATCAATTAATGTGACACTTTAAGCAACTCTGAATTGTCGTTCGTTGTTTGCTTTTAGATTTTTGATTCAAATGATTTAAGATTATGTATTTTATTCTCTATTCCATTTCCGTATGAAAGACCTGTAGTTCAAAATGTCAAAACATAGGAATATAAGTTGTTCTCTCTATATGATGAATAGGTATATATATAATTATAGTAAGAGAATGAACACAAATTCAAATATTTTCTGTCTATGTATGCCCATTAAGTTTTTAATAAATGAAGCAGAAATTGGAAGGGTATAAGCTTTTTTAAAGATAAAAAGTTTTTCTTTGATGGAGAATATAAAGATGCTGTAAAGCAAAAGGCTTCCGGTTAAATGTGATGATGAAGACGAACGTTTGACATGTGGGTTGTTTTTCCGGTCTCACAAGAACAAATGACTTACACAATTTTAGCATATGAGTGAAGTAACCTGTCAGTGTAATCACTGTAGACTATGAATGATTTAAAAATATGAATAAATGTATGTGTAATTCTATATTAGGTATGTATCTTTGTTAAGCCTCACTAGTACTGTTTTAGCTTATCTTTTCCTATGATTTTTTCTTGTTATTTTTACTATTTTTGAAATGTCTCCATTGTCTCCTACGGAGGTTTCCGGATTCCTCGTTTAACACATATTCTTGCCATAGGATTTCAAAGAACTAATAACCGTTCAGTTACTCAGCCAGGATGACTTCAATTTTATCTTTTTCGTTACTCCGTGTCTAGCAGTCTAGATGTGTCATATCACTAAAGCATATGTCATTGTCATTACTTTCCTTGAAGACAGAAAGAAGACGTAGAAATTGTAGTAAAATCTAAGTTGTCTTACGTTTTAATATACCCCAAGCAGAAACTCGTAAACTTGATAGTTTGTCAGTGTTTGCAAGCAAGGAAGTTGAAAGTTGATAATATTTCAAGGAATTCTCATGACTTTCGGCGAGTATTTACTCATGCTAATATAATAAAAGCACATTCTATTTTCTTTGAATGTGAACCCGTGGTTAGTTTTTCATCCCATGTGACCCGTGCACATTGTTATTTTTAAGAGCATAGTTCATGAACCGTACTTTCAGGAATGAGAATAATTGAACTAGAAAAGAGCTACCTCCTCTATTAGAATATAACATTAAACGTGCAATAGAATAGTACGTCTAGTTCGAAAGAAAAAGATAGAAATGTTACAAAAGAGTTTTAAGTGACCCTTGGGTACCTTTTTGAAACAACAAATCTACTACCAAAGTACGTTCTGCTAGAACTCCTTCGGTTTTTGTCTTCACGTGTTTTAATCCGTGGTAATATCACTAACTATTCCGCTCTCATTCTTCCTTTTACCGAAAATGGTGAATGCTGTATTCGTAGATGGAATAGTCTAACCAGGTCATTTATTCAGAAGAGCACAGAGCTTATTCCAGAGAGGAAGATATTTGTTCATTTCTGGACTATCATTAAACTCTTCATCTCCCTTTAAAGTGAAGGAACAACTTTTCAATGAAAGCAGGCTGCTCGATCGCTTCTCAGAGTACCATATATATAGTAAGTACATTCAAACAAACATGTTGCTACCAAAATAATAATATTCCGTGAAGAGGAGAAAGCATTTATTTCTCAAACTTACATACACATTCTACATAGTTAGAAAGTGAAAATAGTTTTGTTAGTACTTTTAAAACTTTTTAAATAACAACAAACCTAAAAAGGATATACCTTTCTCTCTGTGAAAATAACTTTTCTCTTTAATTTTTTGCTCTCTTTACTTCATTCTGTTTGGGTTGTGTAATAATATTTAAAAACAAAACTTTTTTTGAACAGGAGATTAAATAGAAACGACGATGATCATGATGATGACTATGCGGCGAGAAGATTAAATGTTTTTGGCAGGCCGTGTCCTCATATGTTGATGTAATAGCTTGGTAAAAACCTACGCTTTATTCACATATGTCTGTGTATATTGTAGACATTTTATATATCCATGTACGTTTTGTAATTTCGGTCAGCCAAAGAAAGCCCTTTTCATTTTGTGAGTCGAAAGTTTGTCCAAGTATGTATTATTATGAGCAAGGCTTATACAAGCACTCTCAAGTAGAATTTTTTTTAAACAGCCAATTTTGTGGAAACCCTTCATGGTTATAATATCGTCCCATTTGCGGTTTGATCTTGATGAAAACCATTAAATAAAAAAGATAGCTGTACTCATCGTCCTATAACCACTTTATGTTGTAAACTTACAATTCCTGTGGCGTTGCGAACAATATAATAGAAAGATCACGATACGGTCTCAGGAAGTTGTTTCCCTTTTTGCTGTTGATGTTTTAATATCCATTGGGAAAATGCACAAGTACTCTAACGCTTTGTCATCATCTCTTTATAGTCATGTCCTACTACGTAGCTGTACGATACATTGATACCGTATACATTTTCACTAACAAACCTGCTTACCTCCTTCATTCTCCTGCTTTCCTCGTTCATTTCTCAGTCATTGATACATGTTCTCTCATAGCCATGCTGAAAACTGCATTGCTTGTATTATGCAAACTGGTAGAATGCAATTACAAAGGAAAAAGTATGTCTGTCTGGGGAATCGTCACCAGAAATATTTAATGGCTGAATACACACAGGCAGGCTGCGATAACGCTTATTATGGGATGGTCATTCAGGATAGGTTTTGTGTGTGAATGTGAAATAGTTAGCGTCTACCATACTAGTTTATTTAAGTTTATAGCCACATTTTATCTAACATTTTATCTGCACTGTGCATTGCATTGTCGAGTGTATTTCCTATGAGCCTTTTACTCTCAATATTCTGATTTCCAAACAAAGAGTGAAATTGAATGCAGATATGCAGACAGATAAAAAGGCTTAGTAGTTTTAGACCAAGTTACATATTACATTTCTACACTTTCACATTTACATCACTGCATAAAGTAACAAGTTGAGACTACCAAGTACCAACTTCTATATTTACTCCCACGCCACCAGTTCTACTGACTGACGCATCTGTATACCTACACACATGTGCAAACACTTTGAAAATGTAACGCCCTATATTGTAATAACAGCGACATAATTGACGTAGTGTCAATGTAAATAACAACGCAATTAGCATAAAATGTCAAAGCAGGGAAAAGTAGGGCAGATTGTACGATTCGCTGTGATGAAAAGTGGATTTAAGTAGAAAATATACATGATATGTGCCTTGATGGGATGGCACATCAAAATTATTCTTAGACATGGAGAAAGCAAAGAGCATGTATGAAAATGTATCACGTTTTCTCAGCACATTTGTGCTATCCCCAACAACAGAATAGAATGCAGGCATCTACAATCAACAATCCTGGTTATTATATAACGTAATTCGAGTCTTAAGTTGTTAGTTGTTTGTACTTTTTATGAATTCCACGGAATTGAACTTGGCATGTAAATAGAACTGTTTTACATACATTAAGTAACATCACAGCACAATCTCATTAAATGCCAAAATATACTTTCTATCTTATACACGGCCACCATTAAGATTTGGCGCGTGAGCATGTTTAAGACAAAACATGTATGAAAATATTTTGAAAAATGATAAAAAGCATATTTTGTTTTTTTGAAAACAAAAGAGAAGCAAATGTAAACACCAAATTAGGACATACCATTGAGTCATAATTACGCTGCTATTTCGAGAAAGTAATTTTTCATTTCATTTCTTGCCCAAAACATTGCATATAGTTGAATATTTAGTATACATAATTGTTGTTATGTTGGGTCTTGATATTAAAGGAACTTGATTTTACTCAAGGTTGAATGAAGTACAATCAACAGCAAACAGCGGCGGTGTTCTGTTTAGCTAGTATTGCAATTGTTATAGGTTATTACTAATAACTCATCGCTGCTTATACGTACTACGTGCTGGGAACCTATTGAAGGATGCATAAATTTTAGCAGAAGTGTCTAGTGAAGAGGAGGCATTTTTGCTAGCTGTATTGATACTCTGATAATAAATTGCGTGATGAGATGAAGGATGTTTTGAGAATAATAACATGGCCAGCAAATAAAGTGCACGAGATAAATTTCAGTTTGATTTGATGTCGTTGAAGGTTTGGCTTCTAAATTGATTATTTTTACGTACAAGAGTACACGTGTATGACGAAGTATATATACTGAAGCTTACCGCACATGTTATTAATCAATGTGGGATTGAAGGTTTCCATATACATTCTAAACTCCGCCAAACCATGGTATGCTTAATGTTATTCCTTAAATTATGTATACATTTTTACATATTATACTATGCACCTACGACAAATCAAACTGATTATTTTGCCAAGGAATACCGTTGTGGATAGATCCATTGATGAGTCATTCCTTGTGAAAATTCATGACAAGCAACATGATCATACTCGCTCGGTTATACCGTTTCAACATTACATATAGCCAAATATTTCGGTTTTCGTGTGAGTTTCAACTTTCAAGTTGAATAGTAGGCTCGAGTGCTGAAAGATGCGAAACATAACCAGTTCAGTCAGCCAGATAGCTAATATAAACAAGACTGATTGATGAAGTGGTGAGGAATGGAACAAAAATGGCATTGAACCTACGATGTATGCAGTTGGAACTCATTCAGAAGTCGGTGTGCGTAAAGACTGGCATTATCTTGAATGAATTAGTCATGTGCTAACAAAGCTGTTTCATTCCAATCAACACCTAACCGGTGGCGTTTGTTGTGACAATAAAATATAAAATGCCAATAAAAGCGAACCCAGTGGACGTATTGTTAGATAATTATGTCCAAGCAATTTGCCCTTACTGTACAGAAATTCCACTGAGGTCACGCTACGTTTTAACTGTTTCAAGGGTGGGGAATTTTTCAACGGATACATGCTTTTGTCACAAAGTGTATATTTTATAGTACATATGAATATGAGTTCCGTTTCTTCATATATGCAATGCTTAATGATTATTGCATGTTGGAAACTTAATCGAAAAGGAAAAAATTGTTGATTTTTAACAACAAACATAGTTGGATGTATAAAAACATAAAAACATTCATAACGATTTAACAACATCTCCACAACTCCCTGGTGAAGAGTACTCATCGGCAATTGGTTTCTTTTCTTGTAGGCACTTCGCCAAAAATTGCTACAATTGAAGATTATTGTCACCGTACGTACGACACCAAATATTCCTAAATGCGTGAATGCAATGCGGGTAACCACAGGAGTAAACTATAGACAATCATAGTAATGCCATACAGAAACAAGTTCGTAACTGTAACAAAAGACGCCAAAGCTGCTATAATGCAATGTTATCTCTGGTGAATTGCACGAGCATTGTGTTAACTTCGGGCAAGAAAATAAACCGAAGCTGAAAAAGTAAAATTGCATCCATTCAAAATAAAAGTACGTTCTTGCACCTACTGTATACTTGACTACATGTCATTGCCGGCACTGTGGGGTGTGAAAAACGAAATTGTATGTTCTAGCTCATATTGCTTTCGTGCTAGTTGGCGTTAGTTCAGTGTGTGAGTACTCTCTAAGGGAGACGGAAACTATTTTCGTACATAGGTAATATAATGAAATGATGACAAGTACCACATGGCATATAACGGAAAGGCATGTTTCAGTTTTCTTGTTATTGCTGTTATGGAGTTGCAACCGTTGTGGGAATCATGCTTCTCGTAAGCGTATTATGTAAGTAAACACGTACTAGTCACCTATATTCAAGAGTCATAGAGTAGCTGACTGCATTACACTGCCTATCCGAATTGGACTATTATTATGCTGCATGACAAAGAAAGCAAAGTTTTGTTTGTTGGATGGTTTTCAATGCTGAAGAAAATGCTGCATGTTGGCGTAATGTGAGAAAAGAACTAATGGTATAGCACGTGGTTATTACCGTGTTTAGTCCTCATGTTTCAAAGATAATTGTTATTAATATCACTCATGACCTAACGAATCATGCATGTCCGACAGATTATATCGCGATCATTCTCTTTTATGATTTGTTACGTCTGTAGGATATTTTGGATGCGTAACATGTAATTGTTTACTTTTTATCGGCGATAATGAACGAATCGAAGAAAAATGTGAACATTGCACATTTAGTGCAACAATGCACTAAAATGTTTTCAATTGTCAATCTACTGTTATATTTGTACATAATTGTCGAGATGGTTTGAAATGTCACAATATGAGTATTAAAAGTACAACTTTATATTAAAACCAAGAAGTGTTTCTGTTCATCAGCAGTTTTATATGTATATCAATATCATAGCTTCATCTTTATAGTTAATAGCTGTCACACGAAACCGTATGTATCTATGTGCAGTACAAGTTAAAATGTCAGAAGAATAAATGGTTAAAATTTTATACTGACTTATTATGTTACACATTAAATTTATCTTCTTGCTTGAACATGATAAAATGGTTAATTATTCCATTTAAGCTGAGAGAAGAGTAGTTATCAAATTTTTAATTGCACATTATTAATGGAAGTAGTTGTAATTTCTGACTCAGACACTAGAACCTCAGTGCATTCATGTACTAGAACATTAGATGTTATATTATTTTACATTTTATCGCAATGATATCCTGAAAATGTCTGTCAAGTGGAGATTGGTCAGTATTGGAATTCCGGCAGGCATTAAGCATCATGTAGTTTATGTGCATGTCCACGTTCAAAAAAATTGGCTCCCTTACATACAAAAACGGGCTATATTATTTGTATTTCAATGCAATGTACAATGGAAAAATTTAAACGAATTATTCATATGATATTGCTTCAGAAATACACGGCCAATAGTACAATATACATACCTAAGTATAATATACACATTTATTCGGAATGAATAGATCGTTATGACTTGCTCAGGAAACAAACAAAGCATAAAAATGTATCTACAAGCAAGCTAAGTTGACAGAAAACACAAAATAAAGTGTGAATTCAATCGTCATCATTTTTATGAAAAGGTTTAAGGTACTCACTCATACAAAGCTTCGCTTCCACCAAGAGCATTAAAAAGCTTCTCTGTTCTGGGTTAGGGTCAGAACTCAGAAGCCGGCAGTTTTAACCCAACTAGTTTTAGCTGGTCATTAAAAGCTGTCAATGTGAATAGTAATGCTTGGATGGAATAGGAATGAACCAAGTTGGCTTCCTATTTTTCATCTACTTCCTAGAACGAGGTTGTATTTGTATATTTGAATAGAGTACAGATATAGCGCAGCTGCAGCAATACATTTGCATTCAGTGATGCATCAAAAAGGTTGGTATGCGCAAGGATTTTTATTGGTTTGGTCCAAATCACTACTATCTTGTCTGGTTTGATTGTGGCCTTGAAGAAATCACTTTTTATATACGGTATACTGCACGATGCACATACATCTACACAACCCAAATAAATAGAAGTACAGATATAATGGTTTTTGCAAACAAGACATCATCATCCTTAGCAATCTTCACCTCAGACAACAAGAGACAAAAAATACCTTAGTGAAGCGGCGTGTTGTTGGATCGGATTTATTGGCTTGGTAAACGCATCACTGTCACTATTTTGCATGATGTTTATAGTGTTTAATGGTGTAATTAAAACCTTTATAAGTTCAGAGTGACATCGTATTTTTTTCCTGCTTATCTATGCATTCCAGTGAATCGCAAGATCAATTATAATGGCACGGCATGAGATGTGTTTTTGTTATTAGCGTGTAATAAATCACAACAAGCCATTCCGATACAAAGAAGAAAGAAACAAGTCATTATTACTTCTGCATAATTGTTCATTTCGCACACAGTCGCAAATCTGCTCTCATGCTGCCGGTGTCGTCAAC
>JAHZMV010000819.1:0-10266 GCA_027743765.1 Coecobrya sp. COE2
CTAGTTGGAAAATGAACCAGTACAAGGAAATTAAAAATTAAAATCAGTAGTGGCGGTTGCAATGGGTAGTGAATTGATAGTTGAGACGTTAAATTTTTTTACTCAGATATTCAAACCTCTAAAACATGCGTCTTCTAAAACACGAAAAACAAAAGTCTCTCTTTATACTCCTTCTCTACTACTTCCTTTTTCTGAGAACGTCAGCTCCCACCAAATAAACAGAACAGCCGAACAGATGACTACGCCAAGGAAATAACAAAAAGTTATTTCGTCATCGCCTTCACAACACAATTCACACACTTAAAACAAAAAAAGCGTAGTTTCAGCGGGAGCAAAATTGCCATGTTGCTGCAAATGCTAGGTAAATGCAGCGTTTGTGTTTTAGCAATGTATTTCGGGTGCATTAAGCAAAATCAGTTACTCAGCGGGAATCAAGATGCTGCATTCTCAGTGCTTGCAGTATTGATATTGGTCTTCCATTTATTTTGTGCTCTGTGGACTGAGATTTGTTTCGCGTTTTGCGGTTGTGAGTAAATTTTTAGGGGAATCTCATCAGTAAATTAGATTTAATTAGTGAGAAGTAGTAATATTTTCCCACAAACTAATCAACAATTGAATAACAATTAAATTTATTTAGGAGTACTGACTCTCCTCATCAAATCCTTCAAACCGAGATCTCGATTTGAAGGATCACCAGTCCATAATGGCCAAGTGGCGACAGTTATTGGATGACCTACAGTTAGCGGAGTACGTTGAAAATTTTGAGAGTAAGTGGAAATCATTATTTAAAGTAAAAAGCAATTATTTAACAAATGAGATTGACAATTATCAGTCATATGCACTATAATTCATTTTCTTAATTTAAAGGGGAACGCGTTGATGACGAGTCTCTTCCCTTATTAACTGAAGAGGATCTCCGTGTGCTGATTCCTCCCATTGGACCAAGGCGACGTTTGCTGTTGAACATAAAGCAACTCAATGAAGGAAAGGTGTTTACATGTTGTCTCTGTCCTGATCGTTATTCTAATTATAAATCTCTGTTAGGTCACATTAATAAGCACCAGGTATCTCCTACAACCGAGTTTAAGTGCAGTCATTGTAGTAGTAAACTGGGAAGTTTACGTAGTTTTTTACGTCATATGAGGGATTTTTATAAATTACATAAAACGTATCCGCCACAGAATACCGTGGCAAATAACAGAAATGATAGGGGAGTAATTGTTGAGGAAGATAGGGAAGATGGGGATCCTACTGTTTACCCGTTTTCGAATTCTGAAGAGTCAGAAACAGCAAAATCTATGATTCTTGCCGTGGCACAGTTTTTATCAGCAATTCTTTCTTCCGGAAAAGTTTCTTTGTCAGCATGGCAGTCTATTGCTGCTCATGCAAACATCGTTGTAAATGTTGCGTTAGATAATATTTTGCTACGATTTAAACAGTTTAACTTTTATGATCACAATCTGTTTTCAAAAATTCTTAAAGAGTACAGAAATCCATGTAATCTTATTCCTACAAAACACAAATTAGACTCGTTAATGGAGAAAGAAGGCTTCTTTGTTCCACCTACTGAAATAGTCTTAGACAGTGATTTGTATTACGTAACAAAAAATAAGAAACATATGCAGATCATGAAGCCTATAAAAATGCAATATGTACCAATCAAGTCAACATTTGTAAGTCTTTTCAAAATACCAGGCATGTTGGAATCTATACTGAAAAGCCAAGTTAGAACACATTCTGATTTTTTATCACATTATAGGGAAGGTTCCCAGTTTCATGACCAAGATAAAAATGTAATTTTAGTAAACATTTATTTTGACGATATTGAAACTGGTAATCCTTTGGGATCAAAGGCTGGTAAACAAAAACTGTCACAGTTTTATTTTTCTATAATTGACATGCCTGAATTTATGTTAGGAAGTAAATCGAACTACTTTTTACTTGCAAGCTTAAAGACCGAAGATTTTAAAATGTTAGATAACGCTAATTCAGTAATGAGAACAATAGTGACTGAGTTAATAGACTTGTGGAACAATGGGATATCGTTGGAGGATATCCCTTTGTCACGAGATCTCGTGACAAAGGGAATCGTGAAAAATTCTATAAAAATACGGTTGGCTCAATTAGTTGGTGATAATTTAGGAATTCATACAATCTTGGGCTTCGCAGAAGGTTTTACAGCAAATTACCCATGCAGACGTTGTAGATTTCGTCGGGAAGCATGTCAAACTCTGACACTTGATTGTACAACGGTACATCGTACAATTGAAAATTATAATGAGGATATTGCCAGACATTCACTCTCTGAAACTGGGTTAAAATTTGAGTCGGTCATTAACACTTTACCTTATCACCACGTAACAAAAATGCTTGCTTTCGATATTATGCATGACGTGTTGGAAGGTGTAGCTCCTGATTATCTCAGATATATGTTCAATAATTTTTTTCAAGAAGGCATATTAAGTTTTGAAGTACTAAATTTGAGGATCAAATCTTTTAAGTATGGGAGGCATTATATCCGCTCTAAGCCATCCTGCTTTCGTGATTCGTTTTTTAAATCAGATTTCCATTCCGGTCAGGGCTCTGGACAGATGATGACGCTACTCCTAGTTCTACCTTTAATGCTGTCAGATATTGTTCCAGAACAAAATGCCCATTGGATAAATTTCATGGTTTTAAGAGATATATTTCTGCTTCTGATAACCAGGAAAGTGCATAAAGGTATGTTATTAAGGTTGGATTGTTTAATCAAAGAGTTCCTGGAAACATACCGAAGTTTAGCTAGAGATTTTAAACCTAAGCACCATCACATGACTCACTATGTGTCTTCAATAAAGGAGATTGGTCCTCTTCGCAATTACTGGTGTATGACATTTGAGTCTATGCATCGTTATTTTAAAACTGCTGCCATCAATTCTTCAAACTTTTTAAATGTGCCAAAGTCAACTAGTTACAGATATCAACTGCAGAAGAGTTTTCAGAGTATGCAACTATACATGCACGGAATAAACGACTATAACCCGTTTCTTCGAGATGAAATAGGCGTGGTAGAGTTTTCGAAATTTGAAAGGCTGTTTGGTAGGCCCGTTATTATGGAAAATGTATTTGTTGTTCCTTTCTTAGACTATAAAGGCTATCAGTTAGTGAAGAATTGTTATTTATTTACCGGTGTGAAAGAAAATTGTTATGAATTTGGGAAGGTTTGCTGTATCTACTGTATTGAAAATACCCTTTTTTTAAGATTAGAAATTTTCCCGGCAGAGTTTGTTAAAAGACTGGGGGCATACTCCTTAGCAAATGAGTCGGTAGGAGATACTATAATGGAACCGTCCGAATTGGATTTGTGGATGCCTTTATATCCTATGTGTAGTAATATAGATGTAGATACGACCTACTTAATATTGCCATCATGGGATGTTTAATGTCATTAATGATGTCGTTGGGGTTATCTTGCAATTTGAGTTCTCAAATTGCAAGTACCAAATGTATCAATACATATTACTGAAACACGCTTTTAAATGTTTAAGCCACTGCCTTCCCGAGATGAGCAAAATGAGAAAGCTGCCACCACTCTCAATTCTGATCCAAGGGATTTTGAACGGAACGGGGATACGCCGAATACAGAAACTTGTACCCGTGGGCGGAAGAGGAAGCTGCCTTTTGTTCCAGAGAAGACTTATCATTTCGTAAGCGATATGCTTTAGTAAAATAATTTTTATATCTTTGACCTTATAACAGCTATTTTCTGTTAATTCAGGATTTACAAGGCGTTCTCCTTAAGGATGAACATAGCAGGTCCATTCTTGAAGAACGAATTCCCTCTGGCGCTTTTATTCGTGACGTGGATAGAAACGCAATTTCCAAGGTGTTGGTGGAAGAAATTTTTAAGTCCGAAGGGAAATAGTATGTTTAGTTACAAGATTTTGTAATCGTTTTTTATGACAAGCGTAGCTGGTTTAGTTTTACTATATAAATAATTCATACTTTCAGTCCCTCCAGAGAGATAATGAGTGACATTGCAAAGGACCTGGTAAAAACCTTTCCAGATCTCGGAGATCGCCGGGAAGAAGAAGGCGGATTTGAAATATGGTATTATAATCCCACTGGCAGTACTCACGCTTCGGGTTACTTGTTTGAGAAATTGCAAAATTTGCGCCGTCTGGTAAAGAATAAGCACGTTCAACAGGAATCAGCCCAGCGTTGTGACGTCAAAACTGGATGGACATCTGAGGAGAATGGTGTGTTATTTCTATTCGTCAAGTATTGATGCTTTTATTTCCATTCGTCAAGAACTGTACATGTTTTAGTTCTATTTAAAAACCGACCTTATCACTTGTTAGATGACATCCTGGAGGAAGGTGATGCTCTTTTCCTTGAAACAAACATGAATGGAGAGGAGGTGAGGGACAGGATGCGTAGAACAGTCTTTGCGCGAAGGAATGTCATACGAACATTGCTTCCGGAAGAAGTGCGAAGGAAATTTCCTAGAATGTTTGATGTGGAAGGAATGGTAAATTTCGCATGGCTTTTGTTTTATCTAGCCGCACAACGAGTACTCGTTGTGTGGTTCAAATTTAAATACAACTGTTTAAATATGTTGTTTGTTTAAATATTGTTTGAATTAGATTGTTCAAGATTTTAATGTTAGACATCCAAATCTTTCGGACAAGTTGTACTGCTGCTGGCCAAGAATGTCGAAGGTACTTTTGCAATATTCATTGCAGACCGGCAGTTTCTTGTTAGATAAGCTGGGTATAAACATCAGCGAGGATAAGTGGACAGATGGTGAGCAATATAATCGTCACATTAACTCATATGGGTTATTTGTTTGAGGTTTTTACATGTTTTTCATGATTTGTTTTATTTTAAAAATTCTAGATCAATACTCTGTTGTCGGGTTCATTTTGCTTTCAACAATTTTATTTAAATCTGGACGTTCTACAAAAGGATCTGCGAAGAGGAAATCAAGCACAGTACGTATTAGCTTACGTGATCAGCTGGAATCTCTTATTGTATTCGCAGGGGTAAGTCTGGTACTTTAATAATTGTATAAAGACCTGTCGTCTTTATGTTAAATTTATTTTATTTTCTTGATTATTTTGTAGGAAAATGTTAGCGTTTTGGAGTTCATGAAGGATGGTTATCAGACGTATCCGAAGGTTATTATAAGAGGATCACTGAACAACCTATCTGTGCTCCAGTCTTTTGTTGCGGTAGCAGAGGAAATTGTGCCCTGTGGGATGTCATTCATAAGTGCCATCGATACTTGCTTCAAATCGTTTTTTGTTCTAGGAATCGATTTTCCACCTGAAAACAAGGCGTGTTGGCAATTCATTTCTTATGTCGTATTTAATAAACCGCCGACAAAAACAGATCAGCTACTGGCTCCAGTGCGAGCTTTGGCTAGCCAAATTCTGCCTCGATGTGCTTAACTTATTTGTTTACTTATTGTTGTGTTAAACATTTTGATATACTTCGTTGTTTAACTTACTGCTGTGTTAAATAATTTGATAAACTTTGTTTGTGTAAGTATGAAAGTAACTAAACGGCAAATNTTTAATAAACCGCCGACAAAAACAGATCAGCTACTGGCTCCAGTGCGAGCTTTGGCTAGCCAAATTCTGCCTCGATGTGCTTAACTTATTTGTTTACTTATTGTTGTGTTAAACATTTTGATATACTTCGTTGTTTAACTTACTGCTGTGTTAAATAATTTGATAAACTTTGTTTGTGTAAGTATGAAAGTAACTAAACGGCAAATAAAGTTCTTGATTTGCCGTTGCCTAGTAGAGATAGTCTATTATTCTAATTATCTTTTATCCTATTATATAATTATTATTTCCTTGAGATAACTAATTTATATTTGATGATGAAATGAGTTTAAATGAACTTATTTGAATAAAAACTTTGTTATTATTAAACACGAAGACTAAATTGTGTGGTTATTTATTTATATGGATATTTTGGGTTGTAATAGAACCGTATCATATAGTTTCATCTAAAGCTTTACTGTCTAGGATGTTGGAATGCTCAACATCGACAGCTGTTTGAACTACTTGTATTTTACAGTTATATTTGTAAGAGCCTTACAGTGATCTCGGTGACCACGCTTACAAATTTTTTCTGTTGAATTTCTAACAGCAATCTCGGTGCGTCCACCACTACATTGAAAATGGTAAAATGTAACGTCGGTTCATGTTGGATCGGACGTGTATTTTTGGCCGTGTAGCTGCCTACTTAAATACCTTTGACAATGAGAGTGTATTTTTGGCCGTGAACTATATGAAAGATTTGTGTTTTTGATTATATGATGACGGTGACGGTCAAACGTCAAAAAATCTGTTTCTTTTCAGGGTGGGTAATACTGCACAAAAATAGACAATTGTTGCTTATTTGCGGTAAAAAAAATTACAGGGTTTTCCTGTTTCTCCCTCAGATTCTTTTCTTAGTTTTGACAATCTCTGTCAAAAAAGGAAGATAAATACGAACAAGTTGTATATACGCTTGTGTGGTATTATGGTATTTTATCCACGGCTTACACGCTGATAATGTGACAGAAGGAGGACTAGAACTGTACCGAACAAGTGTATACAACAAGCGTGTTTTATTGATGTAAAACGACAAAAGATCTCTACTCTAAGATGTTCAAGTAAAAATAATAATAATTATGATGAGCAAACAGCAGGATTGTAATTTTCAGCACTTTTTTGCTAATACTACATGAAAATATCCCACACATAATATAACAACTCAATTTTTTGAATGAGAGGAACAAGACAGGAAAATTGCGTTCAAGAAATTTTTCAAACAGTCAAAAAATTACTGTAAAGTTTACGGCTAAAAATAATGTGCTGTATATTATATATAATATTTTTTCGCAATAAAGTGAATGTTACTACTACTTTTACAAAAAAATGCTAATCCACGCGTTCAAAGTTATTTTTTTTTGGAAATCAACACAAGAACAAAGTCTTACCTGACGAATTTTTACCATAAACCATAGTAAAGAAGGGAGAAAATCGATTTTTTACCCAAGTAAATGAAAATAAATAACGCCTTAACTTTGACAATGTTGAATATACGCACACAGACAAAGATAATAAAGTGAATTATTGCATTGAGCAAGCATTATATAGATATAGTCACAATAAAGAAATTTGACAAAAAAATTCTTCCGTTCGCTTTGCCATTTGTCATTATAATGTGTCCTCACACAACTCATTCGGCAGTCTGCTGCTGTAATCCATCCTTACGCGTGATGATGATAAATAACGTTAGTTGAACCCGTCTTAAAGGTAGTAATACAGTCATAAACTCATCATCATAATAAATATAAAAAGAGAAGTGGCACTAATACGCACTGCACACACTACTGCAGCCTGTGAGGATGATGCCACAAAGCAAAATCTCTGCTAATGGTAATGACTACGACAAACAAGGGACACTTGAGAAAACAAACTAGTTGAGTGAGCAAGAAGGAGAAAGTTATTACGCAGACGGCGATGATGACAACGCAACATATTATAAGGAGCATGCAATAATTTTTTTTCATCTGTGCTGATGGTTGACGAGGACTTCTGGCGATTCTGTAATTATCATAATTGTTGTTATTATTTTGCTTATAAGTATTTAATTTTCGTAGGGACGGCATTTTTTTCTCCAAAACGAGTTAAGGTAAAGGTGAGAATTTTTAATTAAATGCTCTTATATGAATAATAATATAAATGAAGATGGGGGGAGAGGATGCATTTGAGTAGGTATTCTGTTTGGTGACTTTGTTTCTATTTGGTTGAAAAAATGCTTGTTGCAGTGTACTTACTCCGTCGTAAGGTAACAATGGTTGAACATAATGAATAGAAGACAGCAGGAGCTCTTATCACAAAAAGTCACAAGATGTTACACAGTGGACATCAGAGTGATATACATATTTTACCAACTGACAAGTACAAACTGAAAAAATAATATGACGATGATGAGATGTGTGTAAAGAAAGGGTATAGAGGATTCAATCGGACAAAGGAGACATTTCTAATGTTTGCATTGAGCTAATTACTTTATTGAATTTGTTTTAAAAAATAAACCCGACAAATGATAATATTATTGCTATACGAGTTTTTTTTATGACATATACTTACATACATCCATACAACATGTACACACATTTACACGTACTCTTAGAAAAATACACGAGAAGAATAAAAGTTTTTCACTTTCATCAGATTTCTCAATATTATAATATCACTTTTTATAAAACCCTACAGGGAATACCTTAAAGCGCTTCCAACAAAATTCAAATGAAAACTTTTTTATCTCTGACTTTGGTGGTGTCGTTTTACACGCGTTGGGTTTGAAACTGGTAAAAATATCCTTTTACTCATCCTTGCATAATGTACCTATCTACAAAATACCACACTTTATTCTTTAAAATCTAGTCTTATTTTGACATAAATACGATTCGGAGTAGCAATAATGGCGTTGCGTCTTATGAAAACAGTAAAAAGTGCTCAGTCAGCGTTGTAAAGTATGAAAGTAAAAATATTTACATTCGTTAAAAATGAAAACTTTTACACAGTTCCGTATTGCATCGTATATAATGACGTGATATAATGTATCATGTACTATTCCACGTAAAACAAATAACGTCATGTACCTTGTGGCGCATTACATTTTTATATTTTATTTATTTGTTAGCTACTTTAATCTCTAATTCTTATCCCATCTAAACATTCTATTAAATAAATTACTGAGTCTCCTATAGCCCCGCTTTCTGCGAATTGTATTTAGCAAGCTTTTAGGATCCGGATTCATTTGAAATCTTGGCCCCTGGCCGAGATCATGCGACACATGAAATTGAAATCGAGGTGGTGGTCCCTGTCTAGGAGGTCTTCTATGTTCCTGGGTGTAATATACAGTGGGCTGATTGGACTGACCTTGTTGAAATGGCTGCTGTTGAAAGGATGGCTTATCTTGCAAGAAATGGAGCTGATGTTGTTGCTGCTGTGTTTGCAGAGAGAATGGGGCATTGTTGTATTGCATCGTGAGGGTATTGTCATTGATCTGATTGCCAATGTTATTGTTGTGCTCATAGGATAATTGTTGCTGGGATTGTTGAGATCCGGGAAAGTCATATTGCATGGGCGAAGAAAATTGCTGGTTAGGATCATTTGTTTCAGGATAACTAGTGGTGATTGAAATTGGAGTAGTTGTAGGGGGTGTGGGGGATGGCTGTTGGGGTGCTACATGAGTTTGGTGTGTATTTGATGCTTGAGCTTGTGCTAGAGCTTGAGCTTGGGCTTGAGCTTGGGCTTGAGCCTTTTGTTGTTGATACAATCGCAATTGAAGCATTCTTGTAGGATCTGTTATTGCATTCTCATTTGTGGATAATGGAATTAATTTCATACTTGGTGTAACATCGAATGAAGTCGGTCGACTGGTGGTGGTTTGAATTGGCATTGGAGTAAAATCCTTGGCGAATCGTGTGGGCGCCTGGAATTGAGGGTGAAATGACGTTGGCTGAATGGCTTGGGTTTTGGGTCCGTGTTGTATGTAGACAGACGAAGTAGCGGTAGCCTCAGCGGTTGGGGGCAGTTGATTCTGAAAATGCGCTGGTGATGGAGAATGCACTGGGATTTGATTAGATGATGACTGGAAATTCTGGGGTGGTGGAGGGGGTGTTAAGCCCTTTGAGGGACCGTTGTAATTGGGCTCTTGATTGCTTGCCTCGAATTGAAGTAATTGATTTCTTACGATTCTCCCTTGTTCACGGGATTGTGGAGGTGGTTGCTGCTGGATTACATTTTGTGACTGAAGCTGCTGAGGATGCGGATGAATTACAAAATTTTGAACAAGAGGAGGTCGTTGCTGATGCGTAGATGGAGGTACTGGTGATGGATTTGGTTGAGGTTGTTGTTGAGCGTGTCCTCTTGTGGGTACTTCAGGCTGGGGATGGTTAGGTGGAGCGTGTCCGCTTTGGGGAAACTGAGGTTGACCTTGTTGAGGTCGCTGCTGCAAGTCTTGAGGAAACCGAATTCGTGGTGTCTGTGGGGCATGATGGGGTACCTGTGGTGGACCGCGCTGTTGCTGTTGAAAATGGGGAGGAGGATTTGGTTGAACATTCTGGTTGGGTGGCGGGGGTGGTGGACGCTGGAAGTTATGCCCTTGCTGTTGATGTTGTAAACGCGTTGTTGTACATTGGGGGGAAGTGGAATGCGTGCACCAAACTCCACAGGTGGCTGAGATTTGATCTGGGAATTAAAAATATGCTGG
>JAHZMV010000820.1:0-35089 GCA_027743765.1 Coecobrya sp. COE2
GAACGAGTGTTTCATTTCATTATATCCGTTCAAAATAATATTATTCTTATCGTACTTTTTTCATGTTGTCTGCAGCGGGAGAGACATTTTCATTCATTTACATTTCACTTCAATGAATGGTGCAGTACGTGCACACGATAACGACAGCAGAATAGCAGGAGATACGAGTAGAGCATTTGCTATCTAAATATTTTTGTTATTTTAATTCCAGACAGAAATAGAGTTTACAAGGGTTTTCAAAGTGCAAGAAAAACAAAGATAAAATTCTTTCTGTTTATCGCCCAATTTGTATCATTGCTCTGAACAAATCAGAAGTTTGAGAACTTAATTGAGAATTTTATCAGGCTCTCTCGAGGCTTCGCATTGCACCAGTACATGCTCTGTAATTTTTTTGATTGTGTACTTCGTTTGGCATTTCATAAGCAAACTAATGTAAAGTGCTGATGAATTGTTTATGAACGCTTTACATGCAAAAATATAGACTCGCATAGCTCAACTGTACATAAATGCGGAAACCAGCACGTCATTGGAACACACACAATACATATTATTAAATATCTACCTACATACTAGTCTCCCATGTGTCACCATCGTCATTTCCCTTTCAAACATTTCTACTTACTTGCAACTTTTTTTATAATATGTGTTTTGTAGATACCCTTTGTAATGGCACGCATGTCTTTTCATTCATTCATAGCCAGTGGCAGCAATACATACATCTTGGTTGCTGGTCTGTCTACTCAAATGCTCAAGTGAGTGAGTCTCTTGTGGTAGGAGCAAGCAACCCAGCCACTCTTCTGGGAAGGAACAGCACGAGAGCTTATAAGATCAAGGGAGAAAAAGGAAACCACTAATGGAGCAAATGTATGCAGACCCAGTTCCGCTCCGCTCAACTCCTGTGAGACGTGCCTGACAAGTTTTCTCCGGTCAAACCCTTTATTCAAAATCAAAATACTCTTATTACCGCAACAACTTTCATCGTCATCATCAGCAACAACAACACACACACATCCCTACCATATACTTACCACTAGTACCACCACTCCTTCATCATCATATACTCGTCGTCATCCTCCACCTCCTCCTCCTTTTTCTTTTTTCTCTTCATCATCGTCGTCACAACAAAGAAAAAGAAGTTATGAGCATTTCCTTGAATAGAAAACAGCTAGTCATGCAAGGCAAAAGACATGACGATGTGAGTGTATGCAACAGAAAACATGGAGCTATGTGTATGCTGTGTATACATTTTATATGGAAAATGTATTTACCCATGATTTCTTTATGCATCATAATACTTATACAAATATGTTATAATAATACTCCTACTACTTTCTCTTCTGTTTCTGACTGTTATGCGACATAATAATAGCTAAAACCATCTTATCGTCCACTTCAGCTTTAAGTCATGAACATGTCTCATATCAACTTTTTATTATGCGTGTAGCAATACAAATTTCACAATTCACTGCCCATTCCCTTCCGTAATTTGGACTTGCAAGTCTCAAATCCTTTTATCACGGAGAAACCACTTCACACACGCGTTCCAGATACGACAAACTTAGAGAAATGTAGACTGTCAACTTTACATCATGTGTCTTCGACACAAAGTACATATTATTAGTAGAGAATCAGGTGCTTTGTGCATGCATTGTTGTACTACTTTCGCAAAGGGCCCAAACGAGTGAAAGTGAACATGATATTACATACACACACATCCCGCATATGCGTGTTTTGTGTGTATTTAGCTACAAGTTAAATGATTCCTTTTCCTCAACGAATTATTCTTTTCCTTTTCAAAGAAGCTGAGTTTGATGGATTCGTTGTAGTTGTAGTGCCTCATAGTAGTAGAACTTTAAAAGTGACATTTTTCGAAAATTTTAAATGTCGCCATTTATTGCTGGTTCAAAAAATATTCATATTTACGCCATTAGTACCGTTCGTACGTATTAAGTCAATTATAATAATAATGGATTCTGGACTTTAGAGTTCGTACATTTTTATGATTTCCTAAAGGAAACTAGGTACATATTATATGCATACTATATGCAGGCGATATCCCTTCTGGTACGTCCCATTTGAATAACCACTTCTTCGTAGAAATACAATTTCAAGACGGCGACCTATTTATTATTTCCATGAACTATTATTATGTATGAAAGCACACTGTGTCCCTCGTCGTTCGTTAGTCGTCCGTCAACCGTTTCTTCCATCGAGAAAACCTCAGGATGCACGCCGCTTGGTGATGTATGTCGGCTGACTGAAATGTATGCATGTGTCGTTTTTACATATGGATAAGTAGGTATAGATAAAAACAGCCTTCAACTTTTTCTCGTCTTTCATCTTCCTCCTCCTTGCTTGCCTGCTTTTTTGTGTACTTGGGATGAATACCAGTAATGGTGAATATTATGCACATATGCCATAAATAACTCGGCAGGGAAGCACCAATCCCAAAAAATCCTTTATGCGTATAAAAAGGTTGCAACGACATGATGATTTATTATCCAACGACTCTTGCCATAAAGGATAAAATCACCCCTTCAACCTCAGCATATTTTCCCGTGGTCGCTAGTAGCATATCTTTCTTTCCGGCGAGTTTTTGCATACTATTCTTGTGGTGTGGTTGGAGGAAGTAAAGTAGTCGAAAAAATCTGTGAGAATAGTTCTTGCTCCTATAAAAACTATGGACTGTGTATACGGTATATACGTGAACATATTTAATCACCTTCTGAAAATACATACATATACATTATTATGTATATATGGACATCTATCAATAAACTGGAATTGATGTTCCATTCGGATAACGTTTCTTTCTACTTGAAAGGCTCCTCCTGTAGCACGCTCCTTTCTCCCAAGTCAGAGACACACATGTGGAATGACCAGGAAGATAATGATAGCTATATGCTTTCAGAGTCTACAACAGCGCGTTAAATTAGAAACATCTCTTCTTAAAACGGGACATGACTTTGTAGATTAACGAACAGAACAGACAACTTCACGTTAAGCTAGTAAAAACTCGCTCATGTGAGAGCTAAATCACATGTTTCTGAGCTGAGCCATGTATTTTTTGTTGATGAATAAAAAATCATTTGAAAGATGAATGCACATAATGGAAACAAGCAAGCAGTCGTGTGTACTTAACTTGATTCCTGTAGAGTTTGTTTTCCCTTTTCCCATTCAGTCAATTCCTGGGAAAAGCATGTATAGAGAATTTCGTATGGTGCTATTGAAATAGCAAAGTTCAAATGGAATAGGACGGGTCAAATGTTAATTAGTAGCAACTATTGTGTAAGTGGCAAAGCAAAGTACTTATCGTTGCCTGTCCATTGTGCGTAGTGAAAGTCCATGGTTCACATCACATTTTATATCATCAAGTATACAATACCGAGAATATTAAGTTCATTATATTTTGTACTGGTGGAGTACCTACTCCTTTACTGAATGGAAAACATGCTTGATTGGTAAAGAACGATGATGATGGTAGCAGCAGCAGCGCTTTTCTCAAAAGAGTTATACAAGCGTAAAATGTACTCTTTCTGACAAAAAGCTCTTGTATTATTAACATAAAAAGGAATATGAACACTCTACTTATCAACTCTTGCTACTTTGCTTTTCTATTAACGCTGATTGAGAAAATTGAATTATACAACATAAGGTGGTGTGCGTACACATAGAAAAAATATTCAAACACAAGTTGAAAACGTAACATTAGAACAACCAGGTTTGCAGCTCTCTACACCAGTTTTTGTGTCCAACTTGACTTTTGCCACTTCTGCTGCGGTGCATGTTTGATAGGTATAATGAGCACCATGTAATAATAATAATCAGTAAAGTGAAAGGACTAGTAGCAGGAGTAATAATAATAACACTATTTTATCTCAGGAAAAAAGTTACAAACAGAGAAACCGAGAGCCCCAAGCCATTGTAGAAACAGTACAAAAGGTTTAGTGCTTGGAAATACGACGAACCACTTCATTTTTATGCAAAAGCTCACACGTTTTGCATGTAATTACGGACATAAAATGAGAGACCGTCATAATGTTTGCATTTTCATGAATGACGAACCCATGCATGCAATTTTTCTATCACAAACACCACAAGTATACATAGAACATGACTTGAAGTTATAGTGGTGTGTGCACACCTGAAAAATTACCACACATATTTATTATGCATTATTCTACTAATGGTCTTTGTGTGTGCATGTAAGATGATATACAACGTTTCTCTTTGTTCATATGAATACGCACGGCTACGGGTATAAACGAGATAAATTACCAGCATTGAAATGCACTGTTTATGTTTATTACTAGTGTGGAATGCTTTTTGAATCGCATGCTATTGTTCATTTTGGTTAAAAACAGGCGATGATGATAGGATTGGAAAAAGTAAACTTGTATGCCACAATCAGAAATACCGTAACAAGAAAATACATGGGCTCTTTCAAGTGAAAAATCAAAGTATTTCGTGTTACCGAGGCCGAGCACACGATTGGAAGAAATACATGTCCAATTTTCTTGTTTGTTTCTATTTTTATAGTTGGTGAACAGCAAATATCAACTCGTATAGCAAGAATTAGCAAGCATTTAACTTTGCCATTTTGAATGTTGTCATTACCTAAATGCCTACCTTTTCATTATGATATCTGCGAGAACCGCGCTTCGGGCTTCATTTCGTTTTCATTATAATTACAGTGCAGTATGCGTAACTATTTTTAAAAGTGTAGCTCAGCAAATTTTTCGCTCCGCGGCTATTTAATTGTTGAGGTAACGTAGAATACGGTTATTAAACAGTAATATTACTGGTTGATAGGAGGAACATTTCTAATTCATCACGACTCATGTAATGTTTATTTTAAATTAAAATTGCTGACGGGCAAATGGAATAAATTGGAAACGGCAGTTCCAAACAAAGGGTTTTACACGATGAACCTGTGCCATTCACCGCACTAGCGTTCCTCAATTATTTCTGTGAATCAATTTTTAACCAGATACTGAGCTATTAAAGTTTGCATATGTATTAAATATGGCTAGTCGATTCAGAAGTTAACGACATTTTTTCTAGTGCTGTTGGCAAGGCGCGATTTAAAAAATACATGCAACTAGAAGCTATTTTTCATACCATTCCCATTTACTTTTTATTCGACATTTCGACAACAACTGTCAAAAAAGCAATATGGCAATGGCAATAATAAATACAATATTTAGTCTTGAAAGCGGCAAAAGTCAAAGCCTTTCCTTATTCACATTTCGTGCTTTCATTTTCCAAACAGAAATATTTGCTTGTTTTTAATATTAGAAGCTTCTTAAAATGCATGAATTGCAGGGAGGACAAAAATGTCTTCGTGTTTTCTTCGGTGTGTTTGGTTAGTGTTCGCTTCTTTAATAATTCTACATATTTCTAGGAAGCAGCAGTTATTTGAAATGAAAAAATCAGCACTTTTTTGTTTGAAATAGGGTTTGTCTTCATGTGTTGAATTGAATCAGCATAATATTATTGCAAACGCCTTGAGAGAATTCTTTTTCATGACAGCACTTCAGCTTAAATTAGCTCGTGTCACATTACTTTCCTCTTTAAAATGTATTCCTTTGCTTTTTATAAGGAGTAAACCTGACGGGTCTACTTTTTCACTATTTTTTTGTCTTTTCTTCGGGTAGCAATCGCATTCTTCTTATTTGACTTTCACTTTTCCACGGAACGAAAAAGAGTCGCGGAACGTGACTGTCTGATGAAGTAAATTCTTTCTACGAAATCTGGCCGAGAATGAAAAGCAAAGTCACCTTGCCAAAAAAATCGTGCCTTACCTGTTTGGTGTTTTGAAATAGGAAAGGAATATCTACAAGTCGTTTTCCGAACCTCCATCGTCATTTTACACCGTCATCGCTTTGTAGCATTAAGCATATTGGCATATGACATTTGACAATAGTGTGTGGGCAAGGGGTAAAATTGTATTATGCACGAGCAAAATTTATACATTTATAGATAACCATTCGAGTTATACGATTAAAGGTAGATGCGTAGGTTTCGTAGGTAGGTGTTTTCCCACTTGTACCCTCTAATCTTACACATAACTTATTTAAAAGGCGAGGTGAAACACATACCATTTAGCGAACTACAGAGGATTCCGTTCCTTTTAAATCTGATAATAACTATCATCACGTCATTTGTAGGAATGATCCTCATGATTTTCGTGTCACCATTCAAAAATGTGAAAGGCAGGTTTTAGTAAATCCATCCTTGCCACTTTTAACGGCAAATTCAAATAATATGCTATATTCATTACGGTTTGATTATAATGCTTCTGGCAGTGCAGTTTCAAGTATAATTATATGATTTTATACATACATTGTGAATAAATGTAGGTATTTGTGTGTATACTACTTGTTAGAGTCAAAAAGGGATCATCAGGAGGAGAAAGAATGTCATAAAGAGTATTTTCACGTTCTTCTCTCTTGGCAGGAAAGAATTATATTATTAAAAAAGTATGTATGTATAATTATATACGTATGTTGGGCCTTCAGCATGCAAACAAACTTCCAGACAGATGGTTCAAAAATGTACGCACTGTTGGTTTTAACTTGCCACGAATAATGTGATATTATCAACTACAGTAGAGCTTTCCGACGCTTACACTCGTTTTCCTTCTTCTTATTCTTCAAATTCTGCTTACTTTATCCCCTCTTTCCTCCTGCCAAGCTAAGTTTACTGTGGCTTCACTTCTTGATGATGATACACAAGATCATAATAATAAGAGCACAACGTAAAATATTTTTCGTTCTAATGCATATAAAATCATCAAAAAGTTTTTCTCAGAGGAGCAAAAAAGTCAAGAATGCTTAGTATTCGTTGGCCCGTTGCAAGAAGTTGGGGTAGTGAATGAAGTGAACATGAAGAGTGAATAGAAGGGAGGGGGATTGTGCAACATATCATATAATACACGGTTCTTTCACAACATCACGTTATGGCACAACCTAATGATCTTTTGCAGGAGCATTAAAAAAGAGTCGCATCGCATGGCGTTTGCTTGTTGACGATGATGCTGAGTTGGGAGCTTCAATGAATCCGAGTTCTCGTATCTCTTTGAAGGAAACGGGAATTAAGACGTTATTCCTTTCTCGCCAACATATTCTCTCATTGTCATTATCATCGCCTACAAAACGGTAGTGGCGGTGTTAGAGAACCATATGGTGTATTGTTGAAGAGCAGCAGCTCAATTCTGAAAATGAAGGCAAATGTGATTTTGTCTGTTACTAACGCCATCACTGCCGCCGCCATTGCATTGATGATGATTGCTTGAGAGAAGAGCATAAGGAAAACGAGAGGTGACAGACATCAAGAAAAAATTTCTCGGGTACTATTATAGCAGCAGACAATTATATGGGCCATAAGTGTAGATGTATGCGCATGCTGACGTATACTATAAAAGAAGGTCTGGAATGAACCATTAATGGTGTGCATGAATTCACCTTCCTCCCTTTATCGTTTTGTCACATCATCTCTTTTTTCTCAAATACGTACAAGGACTCAACTATCCATATATGTAATATGTATTTTTGCCTATATTTTGACGTGATGGAGCATATTATCCAGTTTAACTATTATATTATCTGTCTTCTATTTTTAGCCACCCACTGTAGTAATATACTGTGTACGGCAGCACCAGGACAGAGGTAGTTTTGACAGGTCTCATCATTCCATATCATCGCTGTGTCACCATACCGTCATTACCACCCTCGTCTTCGTCCTTCTTATCATTATTGTCGTTTCTATTATTACTTCTACACCTTCATATGTCACACGCAACCATTCAACAATCCTATAAAAGTAACTTTTACTGAGAGAAAAAAATGTCAAGATTTTTCCACGCCCGACTCTTTTTTATTCCACCTTCACCTGCTTTCTATTACGCATATTATAGCAGCGTGTGTGTGTTTGTGTGCTGTTTAAATTATTTCAATGTCTCTCTGCAGACAATGTTTATTACAATACGCAATAGTTTATGTAACAGACGGGCTGATTACTGCACATCACGAAGGGCGGTGAGGAGTAATATATTGTAAGAATACCTATGTACACCTACACTCCCCTGCATTCTTGTATATGACGGCAGTACATTTCGTTTTCTCGTTTGCTGGCTGATAATTTCGCTTTAGCTTTCTAACATTCCACCTCTCTCTGATAAACGTCAAATCCAGTTTGTCTCCCAAGAAGAAAGGCAGCAGGAAGGAAGGAAGACAGCGAAATCCTAGTCACGAACACTTTGCATGATGATTTATCTGAATGTATAATGAATGATATGCATGTATTTTAGCGATATATTTGCTACGCGCTCAGGAAGCGGCTCTGCTACGCTCTGTGTTCCTACACGTGGCGTAAGTTTTGTTCCCTTTTGGAAAATTCGCTCAACCAAGAGTTATTAAGCTGTACGTAACTTTATTATTCTGCCTACAAACGAATAAAAAACAATTGTAATCCATTCCGTTTCAGTAGACATTATATTATTATGCCTCTTTTTTAAGGACATGATATTGCATATTATAATCGTGGGTGGCATATTACGTTTACGAACTTCCATAATATCTTATTACTGGGTTTGTGAGTATGAGGATGTTTTCAAGTTGCTCTATACTCTCTTCCCTGTTATTAAAACTTGGGAGCACACCTACTTCCTCTTCCTTTGTTCTTGTACTTGAGTTGACCGTTGGCGCAAGTTGAAGTAGCAGCAGCAGTTGTGCTTTTTTCTGAAACTTTTTTCCTACATTCAACTTTGCCGCAATAGATTACATTATTTTTAAGGTAGTGAAAAACTTGCTTGACGGCTGAAGAAATGAATGCGCGACTCTCTCCTAGTCCACTCTACCGACTTCCTAGCACACAAAGATTGAATATTTTTTCTGGGACAGGGACGAAAATTATTATTGTAATGGTATTCTTATTCTCTTGCGAAAGTGTACATACATGTAGGTATAAGGCAGATGCAGCAATGTTCCACACGATACATGAATATTTTATTACTGTTATTGTTACTATTCGCCATTAGATTACACAAGCAAAAATGTTTTCAAACATACGAGGTTTGTAGCCATATAGCCAGCTAGGTAGGATCAAGAGATGCTCAACTTTGCTCAGTTATCTCTTACTTAAGTGACATTACGAGGTTCATAATTTGAGTTTTAAAAAGCAGCTCGACAATATCACAGGAAAGTTTGCAATCTCCCTTCAGAAAACTTTCCTGAGAACTTATTATATTCCACGTTTGTTCATTTTGACTGGAAAAGAAGCGGCAGCAGTTTTGCACGAGCGACTGAAATGGGAAGAACACAATGGATTCAGTTCAGTCAGCAGATTCAACACTCACTATGAACTACACTCACAGTGTGTATACGCATTTCACTCTTCTACTCATCGAAAACTGGTATGGTAGTCCCTGGGTATATAAAAAAAGAAATGAATGGTATAAATAAGCTACCTTAAGATCCGGTTGGGTACTTTTTAAACATGTAAATTAGCTCCTGTGTAGTATGTAGAGTTTTCTCAGATCTTCAAGCTTACTTTGCAGGCAAATATACATACATCAACCGAGAAGAAAAGGTACTTATCCTAAGCTGAAATATCTAACTGTTGATGTATATATTTATACAGCAAAAGAAAAGTTACAACATTTCAGATGGGAGAATGTGCTTGATGAAAGTTTTCCTTCACTTCAGAAAACATGCATCCGCTGTAGTTTTTCAAATTAACATGATACCCCTTTCACCCCAGTCAGAGGAATGTTTCAGTTCATTCATAATATTATCATGTTTATATAGGCATTCCCGAGACGAAACTACATACATATATATACGCACTAACACCGCATACTCCACCAGAGCCGTTTCAAAAGTTTGCAAACATGGCTCCTCAAGAAATATTACACCCAGTATGTCCACGCATAGCGACATTCGAGTTTCTTAGAGAAATAATATACTTAACTGTTGGCTTCAACTTTCTCCCTAGCAGGCAAAATTATATTTTCTATTTAACCCCACAATGTTCATGTCGCACATTATTGTGGTTATCTAAATATCTTAAAGACTACTGAATAATTAACATAGGTAATTCTAAGCGAGTAAGTAAGCATACGAAAATTTCTAAGCAGCATGTAATCCACTTTCCACCCACGCATCATCATTATGTAAGTAGTCTACAATACATACATAAAAATTATACGCCTCCTTATTTATCATCCTTCTCTACTCTGACACAAACTGACTTATTCAAATACCTATGTTGATTTTTTGGAATGGCTGTATATCTAATATGCAAACCATTAGATGATAAGTATGGAACCGAAACTTATAAGACTTGAGCTATTACAACCATTTCTTTTTATTCTACGCAAACAAACAAACTGCCGCGAAGAAAGTCTCCAGTACCATGAAATTGCAAAGTAAGTCTTTACTTTTCCCAGGAAGAAACCATCATCGGGAAGAAGTATCCTATTTTATACTGCTATTTTCCTAGCAGTAATGCATAATTTTGCTATAAGTTTGGAAACAATTATGCAATAACCTCAAAATGACTGGGCACACAACTTTTATTACGATAAAAAATTTCCTCTTTTCTCCTTTTCTTTTATTCCTCTCTTCCTACTACACTCAAGAATAGGAAAAAACGAAGAAGACACAGATGCAATTTAGAGTGGCCATAACATAACATAACCCAAAAACTAAGAATGAAATAGATCCATCCATGAGCATAGATGGATTTTCCACGCGAATTTTTTCGTCCTTTTTCTTCTTCTCTCCATTCCCTATTTCTTCTATTCTTCTTCGAAGCCTCTTCTTCATGCCTCACATTTATTGTCTTGAGTAGGTTCTTCTTTTGTGATCTCGGGTTTTTAAGTGGAATCCAGTGGTATAGTAGCAGTAACAGAATAGAAGAATCATTCTCATTTTCTTTGTAGGGTAATGGAAGAACGCACAAGAAACGCATTAATATCCACCACCAGCAGACTCTAACAGCTTTAGATATAATAATAGTTTACAATGCTCCATCTTCTTCTTCTTTCTCTCATTTTTTCATCACAAAGTACATTTCTCATGCAAAAAGCAACAATATATAACATTACCACCACTACTTATTCTTCTCCTCTCAACCAGTCAGCGACCCTTTCACCCCTTTCGTTACCATTTTATTACAGTTTTACGAATAATCAGACGACGATAGTTTGTCCATGTGTTATTTCCAATCTTGGCTTTCCCTACTTGTCTGCTTGTGTCTGTCTATGCGTGCGTACTGTTTCTTATTATGTATTATTGGACTACTATTGTTGTTGTATTGCATTTTGTATTCTTTGGTACTTTTGAAAAATAAGCTGCCTAATAAGCAATGTACGAAAGGAATAATATTGCATTGTTGCCATTCCATGTTGATGTTGTGTAGTGTAATAATATTGGCTTTATTCTCTTTCTTCCTCCATTTTTCTTGAAGAGCGAGAGTAATTCGCAAAACACGAGTTGAGAATCCATTTTAAGTAATTCAAATAATATAGCGTGCATAAACTACACTCGATGTAATATTTCCCGACATTTCTCCCCTACAATAAAATAGCAAGTGATGCAGGAAGAACTTTTTAAAGTTTTCTTTCTTCTTCTTATAGTATCGATGTATGAAACGGCTTGTTTCTTTCTTTTTGTGAATTTCGCTCTACTATATATGTAGTATAGCTTTACCATAATATTCAACTTGAGACGAAGACTTTCGGCTTAAAGAAAAGCTTTATGAGTTTCATAGAAAAAGCCGTCTTATTGCTTTCTTCCAACTTAGTTTTTTTCGTCTGAAATACTATTATTGTATTACACAGTACAATGCATGCAGCAGCAGCTTACTTACGCCATTCATTGCATGAGTGCTCGTTCTATTTAAGTGGATGCATATTGTTATATACGACAGTAGCATCCAATATAACAGAAAGAAATGTAGAAAAGATCTATGTTCCGGAGGTAGGCATCCGTTTGCATTACATCTCATATCTCCTCATACAGTGCAGATGCTTTTTCGCAGCTGCTAAAGTAGCAGTAGTAGTCATAGACTCGTGGGTAGTCAACTTGACGTACGTAGTAATATTAGTGTATCTATTTTGCAGTTTCACATTTCCTCTGTCTCTCTCTTCTTATTTTAGAATTACATGCGTAACTGTCCTTTGGCAATGATATAAAGTTGAGGAGAAGTAACAGAGTGAACAAATTGTATCGCTTCTATCGTGATATCGAATCCCATTACTTTGGCTTCTTAAACGTTTTCCAGCACCATGAAGGCAGGCAGACGAAGGCTGAACCGAACTCTTTTTCCTTCCTTCTGCGCTCACATTACATTTTACGGTGGTAGTTTCTATTTCTTTTACATTTATATCACTTCACTGCCCAAACGGGAAAATACCATTGCGCGTTATATGTTATCGCAAACAGAACTTATGTTGTACTTGTACATAAATTGGATGGAGAGAGTAGTGAAAATGTAGCACTAATCCAATTGAAAACATTTTTATGTGCTTCTCATATTTTGCTGCTGTTTTAAATAAACACACATGTATTCATGCATGAAATATCTGTACGTATAGCGCAAAATATTATCTTGTCTGTTCCATTTTGTAAGAAAACTAATTTTCTCCTTTGCCGTATTTAAATTTGCATACGTATCCGCCCATATGAACGTTTAGGTAAAGAGTTCGCTTATGCTACAGGAGTCATAACATTACGCAACCTGGTAAAGTATGGTCTTTACTGTTATAAGCTCAATTAGGTATTTTGATAAACAAAATTGTACATTGGCTAGAAGCAATATGGGTTAAAAAAATTCTTTTGAAATTTCATTTCCGCTTGTTAAAGCTATCCTGTATTTTCTCTCAGACGAACATAATAGTTACTAGTTTAAGAGTTGAGATAATGGTTACCGGATACACGAGCATGCCAAATCAAATTTCTACATGCTAATATGCTTTTCACACATTCCATTATTTTTCACCAAGAACTAACTGAAGTATTATTGTGGAGCCGTCATTCTGTCATGAGCTCAGCCTTTGAGACAGAATTTCCGTTTAAATTCCGTTAAAAGTTGACAATGATTGTTTCTGAATCTGCAAATAAATAGCATGGTCGTGGCATGAATAAAAGGAAGGCTTTGTTAATAATAACCTTTATATTAATAGTAATATTTACTTACACGTTGTGTAACCTTATATGTAGTAGAGTACCAAATGCTATTATTAAAAGTTATTATTAGCTACAATCCGACTACCATAATAGCATTAATATTGATCAGCTAAAGCATGCCAGGTCTAACCATTTCTCAACATTTCCTTTATTATGAGAAGCACTTACACCAAAATAAATTCCGGAAGTTCACATATTTCTGCCAGTGAAAAGTCAAGGCTTTCCTGTCGCTTTTATAAAAGTCATATCACCACATCCCCTTTTACGTGAATGTTTTCGGCCGACCGTCGTCCAAAGATAAAATCAACTTTGTGGATATTACAATTTTATAAAACAGCGTTTCTCCTTAAATAAATGGCTCCAACTATCAACGAATTGTACTGCAACTATATACGTATTACGTATATTTATTTAAATAAAATGACCCAGTAATGTAATAATAAAAAGTAGTACCGCTTTGGCTCTGAATTGCATACATGCGCATACATATACTCAAAATATAATATGGAAGTATATGCTGCTGGATGAAACTGATACCCTGTGCCTGTGTGTTTCATACTACTTTGCTGGAGAAAGTCCTGCTGTACTGTGGTGTTACATCCATTCCATACTTATACACATACCAACAGCATATATTATTTTTTCTCAAACGCCTTCATTTACACATTTGCACATGGCTATAATTTAAAGCTGTACCGTTTTATGGGGAAATGAAAACTACGTTTCTCCTTAAATAAATGGCTCCAACTATCAACGAATTGTACTGCAACTATATACGTATTACATATTTTTATTTAAATAAAATGACCCAGTAATGTAATAATAAAAAGTAGTACCGCTTTGGCTCTTAATTGCATACATGCGCATAATATGGAAGTATATGCTGCTGTATAAAACTGATACCCTGTGCCTGTGTGTTTCATACTACTTTGCTGGAGAAAGTCCTGCTGTACCGTGGTGTTACATCCATACTTATACACATACCAACAGCATATATTATTTTTTTCTCAAACGCCCTCATTTACACATTTGCACATGGCTATAATTTAAAGCTGTACCGTTTTATGGGGAAATGAAAACTACTAAAGAATTCACATGCATGCATTTGATGATGCATGAATCTTGGGTAGGTATACTCTCATGACTGTCTACACGACCACCACCACCACTACTGTTTTGTCGAATTGTTGTAACGTTATAGTTCAAAGCATCAAAAATTCCTGAGCGAGTAAGAAAAAGTTTTCAAATAAAGCGATATAATATGAAATAAGGAGAAAAAGAAGTGGTACAAACACAACTACTGGAACGTTGCGACACTTACTTTTCGTTTCGAAGTCATTTCTTTCTGTGCATTTGCACTGGTACTAGTACTACCGTTCCAATTCCTATGATCATTTTCCTACGTTCATGTGTCATTTTACGAGAGTCTTTCAAAAAGACATTTTCTCTTGGAAAAACAGTTGTAAATCTCACTTTTTCTTCTTTGCTCTCAAAGAAAATGTAATAATTCGACTTCTATTGTGTACTGTGGCCATAGCCATATATTCCTCCAAAGTCAAGAAGCCAAGAAGAAAGATCAAAACATTAAAATGGTACCAGTGGCGCAAGTAGGTGCATACTTCACATGAATAAATAGGGAAATATAGTTGACGGTCCCCACGTATACTAAATTCCTTTAACTTGAAGGATGTATTATGGTGTTGTTGAAACGGCGTTTCATGAGAGATCGTATCATATCATTTTATTTCCGCTGGGAGAATGACTCGAATGCAAAATCATCTCTTAAAGGGTCATTTTTACGTTAGTATCTGATTGCTCATATAAGTGTAGAAAGTTGGTAACAATAAATGTACGCTGTATTAGGTTCCCAGAACATAAAAATCCTCTTTTCTTGCATTCCTTTCTTTTTTGTACTGCTGCCCAACTCGATCTTATAAATAGCATGGAAATTTAGTCAGTAATAATTACACTTTGCATGGCTGTGCTATTTGCTTTGTTGAAATAAAAGAAAGGTACTCCTATCCACTATCTACGTGCTAGAAATTTACTGTAGCTAATAATCACATGAGTTTCGGATCATGGTGGTACCAATCTCCGCAAACATTTCAACAGATCTGAATTTCGTGTTGTATCAACAGCATCTCCATATTATTATTCTCCGTTTTATGCGCCAAAGTCAAAGCCAACGGCGACAGCATTTTGAATTATAAGTAACCTTCAAACATTCAATGCTTACTAGCGCCATTTCGTTTATTTATATTCCGATGAATCGATAATTTTGGTTCATTAGCAGAAAAACTCTACTACCCGATGACACCTTTATACCTTTACATATAAATAAGTAAATAGGAGAAGGTCACATTTTTAAATAACAAGGCAAGGTAAAACGTGCATCCCACTACCTTCATCGATCAGTAATTCTGCAAACGATAATGCCAAAGCTACCGAAAATGAGCCATCAATATGCTGTCAAACTCGACCTCGTTGTTAGCTATCTTTTAATTAATCTGGTTATAAAACATATAACGATAGCCATTATATGTTTGTTTGCAGATATTCACATTACCATACTAATCGTTGTGCACACTTTCTTCACTGGCATAGTAGTGCACATATCTGCGAATGAGAAAGCAAGGGGGAAAAATAGGAGGTGAATTAAACATACTTCATAAATGTGTGAATGTGTGGCTGTGGAGTCTTGTCGTAAGCTGTGTGACGTGTGACTTACTTTTCTCTAAAAACTAATTTTCTATCCAGCAAAACTAAAAATATACATAAGAAATTCCTGACCGTATAAAACCGAGCAGTATCTGAACCTTGCGTACATAATTTTAATAGATGACATTAATGAATATCCTTGTGTTGCTGGATGGAACAAATAAAGTATGGCCTGATGTTACAAATTCGAGCACGGAGGTCAAAATAAAATAATATTATATTCGACTTTTTACATGGAAATATAATGCTAGGATAATTGCAGCTTATTTCTAAACCACAAAATAAATGTTGATTTCAAATTACCCACTCTGAAACTGCTCATTATAATTTGACTATATATTAAACATTGACTATAAAACATTGATCACTACATGCAGATAACATGAAAAAATATTAGCGTTTCTGGTCCTTGGCTACTGGCCAAAGTTCACCTAAACACTATCATAATACACTATTATGCGTCATAATAAAAAACTCCTAATAAATAGACAGTCTGTATATTATTTGTGTGAGGGCACGCAACTACAAAGCTACTGTACAACTTTCTATTCTGCTAGCTAGTTTAGTGATGGCGATGATGATGGCACAAAGTCTAGAAAGTTGATTACCGTGAAAGTATATGACACGGTGATGGTACTTTCCAATCGAATATACATGAAATGGACTCATATATATTACACATGCATATACCTATGTTGATGTAGCCGGGCCGTGTAAGGGACGTTTTGTTGGTTAGTAAAAAGCAAAAGGAATAAGGAATTACAAATGGCGAAATGACACGTGATGAAAAACGATCTGCAAGATAATCGGAAAATAGCAGTTAAGAAAACCGTAATTTGCATGAAATATGTCGCATGAATAATAAATTAACTCTCCGGCTATACCTATGCGGATACTTTTATACTTGTACATGCTGAAATTTAGATTCTCCAAAAACTATCAAAACTTCAGAGGAGTAGCAGAGACCCACTACCACCATTACCGCAAGAGACGAAGGGTCGTTGTAACAGTACGTTTACTTTCTTTAACTATGCAAAAGTAAATTTTTTGTGGCTATTGTAATGCCTAATTTCTGCTTGTAATATCATAATAAAATACGGTTACAAGTTATAAGAGGAAGACTACACCGACCGACATATACTTACAGAATACTTACATAGCTCATCTGTTTTTGTGGAATGAGGAGAAGTGCGTTTCTTCATCATCTTCGTGTGTGGTTATGGTGCTGTTCGAGAAGCAACTAAGATGTCGAGGAGGTAGACTAGCTCGCATCAGCAATATCAATGTATAAACATATGTAAATGAATAGGGTTGAAGGCAAAAGCTATCTAAAATACTAATATTTCTGGTACGGTTCACTGGATCCTTGTTTTTTAAAGGAAGACTATAGTAGTCAACGAGTCTCTCATTCTCTACTATGACATCGTAAACGATTCTCAGAGAATAAGACTTGTTAGTGCTCCACCATGAGCATATTTTGTGATATTGAAAAATCTATAGAGCAAACCGTTAGGTAAAAAAAGAAATTTCGGTGGCTATATGACTTGAAATATGCTCAACCTTTTTTCTATGCCTCTAAAACCATAAGTGAGGATCTGCTAGAACAGCAAACGCAGAGTCGCCCTAATGATTTGAGACATTTGCAAATCGATAACCGTATCTCATTTTAATGGCAGGGTGGAGAGACAAGTTCCTAAACTATTACTGTGTCGCTGTCTGGTTTAGTTCCTTCCCACTGTCTATGTACTTCCATAGAACTTTGTACATAAGCTTAAAGCTGGCAGTATGATATATATTTTATGTGGGAGGTTGCTATATTTTTTAGTTGTTCTTAAGTCATGGGGAAAATTGAACTTGCTCTTTCTTTTCTCGCCGTCATTATTATTCCTACAGAAATTAGTGGGCACACAGTATAATGGAGGAGAGACAGGAGTCTTATCCTTTTTACTGAATATTTATAGACACTCCTAGATTTTGCACCATTTTTCGAATATGTATCCTTTTGCTGAGCGAAAAGGCCACGAAACTGCGTACACGAACACAATGAACAGAATAGCATATGTAGGCCCATTTTGCATTCAGGCCCTAGGCGAAATCCAATAATCTCTTTTAATGTACCATTGGGATTGGGATTGTGATGCATACAGGATAGAGAAAGTAAGATTATCGTAGATGAAGTGGGGGAAAGGAAACATGTCTGCCTGTGAGCTTCATGAAGTGTATCTTTGTGGACCGAACTTATGGAAAAATTTGTGTGCCTGCTGTGTGGCTATGTTTTGATATTTTGTTTCAGTTCGCTACTGTTTTTGCTGAGGGCATCATTCCTTTCTTGACAGCACATGGCATATCAAAGGAATGATCCCTTTTGGTGTTTTTCCGATGTAGTCACACAATAAATATAATGAACTCTTGTATTCCTTTTTGGAAAATGAAGAGGTCAAAAGTAGGCAGTTCATTGTGAAGTCAGATGCTGAGCGTCAATGTCTTTTCATATTATTTGTCTGTGTCTGAAATGTTGGCACTTGGCTGACAAGGGTCTATCACATGTATGTAAGGCACTGTAGAAATTGGCCATCTAGGCAAAGAGCATAGATAGTCTATTATAGCCATTCAAAAATGCACGCCGTACTAGTAAAAAATAAAAACTTTTTGGACATCATTCACATGCATTATAAGTAAGTAAGTAAATAGAACAAATAGCATCATGAATGTAACCACAAATGTTGCGAAAGTTTAAACCAGTTTAATCATAGACTATACTTACTTTGTATGCTCTCTGAGTTTAATTTAACAAATAAACGGTACTTATGAGAAATGGATGTGTATTCTATGTTGTATTTTCTACATTTTAAATAAATACAATTTGGAAATTAGTTGTCGGATGAATGAAAACCGCAAATGAAATGAATGAGGATGATTCCAATATATTTTAGCTGCAGCTACTACTCCTTGTAAAATTCCATGAACGGGAGCATGTAATTAAAAAGATAATATGTTATGAGCTGCTGAGTGCTTCCTTTTCCATGTGTAAATGAATTACCAATTCCCTCGAGGGTAGTTCAGGTGCGGTTAAAGTTGGAACCTTTACCGTAGATTGGATTCATCGCAGGGTTCAGTCAGCGCAGCATTATCATGAAATACAACAATAGTTGTAGCCAAGGAGATACCTTGGGTTGTACGATGTTCATATTAGTATTATAATGGTACATGGTACGGAGATGGGGGACAAAATCACTGGACACGTTCGTGCATTTGTCACTAATGTGGTTGGCCTTGGGGCACTGTGGAACATGATGGGTGGGTAAGTAAGTTCGTACAACCAAATAATGGTAAAATTCGTTTCTGCATTTTCCGTAGCTTGAGATAATATCTATTTATTCAAAAGAATATATGACATTTATGATAAATAAATAACTTCAAGGCCGATATTGCTGTTTTATTTTCTCCAACTTACATTGTCGTGATAAATGGGAACATTCTGAAACATAATATTCCATTCCAATCCTGAATGTAAAGGCGTGTATATGTAGTAGGAATGGCAAATTAGTAGCCGCAAATAATAATTACATATTATTATTTATAGAATTATAGCATATTGGATCATTAGTTGGCTGAACTTAAAATGTGTAAATAAATATACATAGGTACATTTAGTATTCATTAAGTATTTGACTGAGATGCAGAATGTTATATAGAAGGATTTACAATATTGTTAGCGTATACCCCTTTCACTGTGTACTTATAAGTTAAACCACTTTTTCCATACACCATACACGCCACATTTTTTCACTGAAACTTGGTGAATGAAACTTGAGTAGAAAGTAGAAAAGACGAAACGTGCTGTCTAAATAAGTAAAAGCAATAAAGGGTAGAGCTTTCCTATCTCGATTCGTGACTTGTATATCATCAAACACATCAGAGGTAATAACATTACAAAAATTTAGTCGTGAGTAAAGGCACGAGTATGATTTCTTTCGTAGCGGCGATACTTGATAGTATCTGTTAGTTGGTGATATGAAAGGAAACTCGCTCAATTTGGACTTTTAATTCATTCCTTGTGTCTGTCAGTTTTCCAGAGTGATGGGCCTATATAATATTATCTATCTATACACTCTTCCTCAAACTCAATAGGATACACTTATCCACTTGAAAAGACTCGCTTACTGCTCTCCCATTCACTACCACACATACAAAATGAAACCCAACTCATTCCACTCAACAACTTTATACGTCGCTATTATGGCGGTAGGAATCATCAGCAAGTATGAATGAAGGGCAGTTCCGCTCTTATTCCACGATTTACCTTTCTCGACAATGAGAAAGAAAAGCCATATCATCTTATATGTCATTAACATTAAGGACCATAATGTTTTCATTCCTTGATGATAAGATAGCACATACCATTGAGTCGAAGAATTGAGCAAATTATATCACAATCTAAAATGATAATTGCCGTCTACTTTTCTTTTCATTCATCCGTTGAAAATCGGAGCATTCAACCCACACATAAGTATGTATAAAACGTAAAATCTTAATGCAGGTAGATGGTGAAATACGTGTATGTATCGATTCTCGTAGAGCATTATTTTATCTGCTATGCTGTACCAAGACGAATATCATCGTCGCTTTTTTCAATTTTTATCTCCTACCAACCTTTATGGCGAAAAGTGTAGCGCTTTTGTTACGAAAATTGTATAAAATGTAATCGGGAATAAAAACATGTAAATGGAGAAGGGACATTCTTTGGTAGTGAAAACTAGTGGATGAGGACAACAACTATGGTAGACACGACATCAATAAAAAACCAAATCAATGTAAGATGTAAGCTCTCAGTTTACATTAGCGACAACGAAATGAAAGTATAGAAACAAGTGACTTTATAGCTAGATGATATCGTGACTGTGACGATAACGACAAGTAGAAAACTGTGTCTCATTACTACCTTATTCAAAAGAGAACTCCAACGAAGAGCTCGTCGCCGTGCAATTTCAGCTCATTTTGTCTACTTTCCTTGGAGAGTGAATAGAAAATAAGTAAATATATATTCCCACGTCTGACTGAACGTCTCCTTCGTTTCTCGTCAATTCAGGGGGTCTCAAGTGGTACTCCAAAACTCGAGAAAAAATACTCTTTTATAATGCAAACATGATGGCGTAAGTGTATATATGCGAAGCAGCTATGTATATTATGTATTTTATAAATATGTGCTTACCACGGAAACTCGTGTGAACTTCAAGGTACGTAAATAAGAGTATGTATGTATATATTTATTTTGGCCTTACATCATGAACTGAATTGAAAACATTCATGTCCACGAAACTAATGAAATGTAAACCATGCAGACTTGGTAGAGCAGCCCTTCAACTTTCTCTTTGACAGGCATGACTTGAAAGGTTGCGGCACACATAAACAGCAAAACTGTCATTGCAAAACTGCAGGTAATTGGGGAAAATTGAATATTGCGTGTAATCCAAAAAACGTGCATGATGGATTTGCTATCGATAACTATAACTAGTTTCTTGTTTTTTCCTTGAAAAGAAAAAAAAATGTTTGGACATGCCCATCAACGGAACAGAGTACCTGCGACGCTCTTCTACCCTCTAGACTACATTGTTATTGTTTTTCAGAGTTTCTTCAAAACAATAATATTCATATTGATAGATTCATACATAATATATAGATATACCTATGTGTGAATTGGGGACATGTGACAATAATCATTTTTATGGCGGTACTGTTGTGCTCGTGTGCACTTTTACGATGACTAGACAAAAGACATCTGTCTCCTAAAGTCAACGAGACGGCAAGGACGAAATGAATATCCAAGAGAAAGTTGGCCAAAACGATACATTGGCATAAAATCTATATGCAAATATATATAAGAGGCGTTGTGTATGTATTTGTGTACAATAGACTGGAAAATACAATAGTGGAAACAGATAAAATCAACTTGACATATTTTCTAGAAGAAATAAACCCTACACCTATGGGTACACGAACGAGTGACTTGTGTTTTGAAAGAAAATGTTAAGCCATCCAATGGAGTTACCTCGTAAATTAAAAGTTACCCAAACACCGACACTCTGCAGCTGGCGTGCTTTTAAAAATGAATGTTAATGAACAATTTGCATTACGATTAAGGAGCTAGAGTCAATAAAATAACAAATGAAGTCTTAAGAAAAACCGATAAGAGTAAAGTAAGTATATATAGCTCAATAATAATAACAATGTAAAAACTCTGAGTAAAGGAGAAAATGTACAGCCTTCTCTGAGAGACTTTTAATCATTTTTTTTGTTTTTATTCCAAAAACTAAAAGAGACAAAGTAAATCGATTTGAATAAAGTATACAGAGCAGTTACGTTACAACAATGGGATTCTTAAGTCCCCATTAAAGAAAAGTTCGCAGTAGAATATGGAACAAGGCCTACGTCTCTTTATGCTCTCCTTTTTCATGAAATGTGTCCTGATAAAATAGAAGAAGGGAATAAAGAGAAAGTCAGGAGACATGGTACAAAGCCCTAAATAAGTATCCCATATTTTTATCGCTCTATATATTTTTACTTTTTATACAGTTAAATGCATATTACACTTTTGCATGGGGCAACTTTTCCATGGCTTGTTCAATTTTTCTGAACCTTTCACCTTCTATCTTTTCAATTTTCTTTTTTCTTCCATATTTTCTCCTTGTGTAAAGAGAATGAAGCCTCAATAATGCAAATGGGAGAAATAAAATTTGAAAGGTCGTCCACAGGGAGACCACTTTTCACATTTTATACACAAAAAGGGATCGACTAGAAGTAAAAGAAATGTTAGCGGGACTTATGTCGAGGGAGAAAGAAGAGAAAACCCATCATGAGTTACTCAACAAATGAGTTACATTACCTACGTCACTGGCACATCTAGTATGGTTTTTAACCGACCAAGGAAACTGGAACTGGGACATCCAGTTCAATACAGCAGGTTGTAAAAACTAAAGATCGCGTTGTGTAGCTTATGACTTTACAATACCAAAGAAGTATGCCATAGAAGATTATTTTTGGTACATTGTTAAAGACTATGTACTTATCATACTCTAAAGACACATATGAATTCCTTTTTACATGTATTCACAGCATTTTATCGATTTTGAAACTCCTCATAGACATTCAAAATGCTGAGTGCTACTGACATTTTGCAACTTTTTTTGAATAGGTCCTGCGTGAAATACCCAGTTTTGAAAACAAGTTCGCACAACTATCCTGTGGTTTTTAGAATATTAAAGATTGGAACAACTACCATACTTATGGGGTAGTGCCAATATTTTTTTATATTTCAGGGATTATATTATACTATAAACATACCTTCCTAATATTTGCATGTTTTCCATAAGTTCACTTGTGTGTATGAGCTGTCAAAACATCGTCTCTTGTCTCCACTTATACCTATCTTGAAAGCAGCAGCAGCAACTTTTCTATACAGCACAGTCGTCCTCATAATGAACACTGTGCTTGCTTCTGGAAGTTGCTTGTAAGCAGGCGTTGGTCTGGCCTTTTCTCAACTTAAAAGCCTTTTCGTGGAAGCCTTTTCCACTCAAGTAATGCAAATGTAGGTACGCGCCTACAAGGAAAAGTTAAATGTAAGTGTCACCTTGTCACTTCAATACATGTCAGAGTTAAACCAAGAAAAAACTGCTCTGTTGGTATTCAGCCAGCAAAACTAGCAGCAACCGCAACAACAACACACCATACAAAAGTGAATTAAACACTTTTTTGTACTGACAATGAGAGCAAATAAGGTTGATATTATTATTCATGCATGCAGACAGCGGCTCATATTATATGTATGTAGTTCAACACTTTCTTAATATCTACTGCAGTGCCCGTATAAGTTCATCAGAAAACGATACGGGATAACTAAAAGACAAGACTGTCGCGCTTTTATCTTTAATTTCTCTGTCTGTGTGTAGTATATACATATTCTGCTTCTATGCCCTTTTTCAGACAAGTATAATCTGATTTCGGTACGTAAACCACATGACCAGTCATTTGCAGTGGCAGCAGAGAAAAAGCAAAAGGAGACTTTTCTTCTTCCACTTTACATTTAGAAGCCCTTCTAACCAAAGACCAGACCAAGGAGGAGTTGTACTTGCATTTGTTACAGTAAATACCAGTTGGTAGGCAAGATGAAAAGATTCTAGTTACTGGTTACAACGTACCTAACATTACATAATTTCATTATGTACTCATTCTCATAATAATATTCTCTGGCTGAAATGGTTCAAGACTTTTCAAATGCGTTTTGAAGCAAGTAGAACTACTCCTCCTCCGCCACCACTTGACACACATCTCATTTAATCTGCCAGAGCAATAATAAGGATTGAATTTTGCACACTGCGATATCACCTCACATACCAGTCTCCGTAGCAGTAGTACACACTAACTGCATGAGATGCCTTTTCTCCAGAAATAGGATTTCTAATCCGAGTCATTCCCTATTTTCTCCTCCTTTCTCTTTTTCGGAATTATTTTACGGCTTTACAGATCTAACTTGATAGTAGTAGCAATGTTTTCCAGCAACAACTAACGGTTACTCCAGCTTGCCGTCTATTTCCGTCAAGGAGCCGGATAATTGAGAGCTGAGCTAAAATTTAAGGAACACATTATATAGTTATCCTAACTAAGAAAATGTATATAGGGGAACATAACAGAGCCAGTTCATTTAATGTGTGTATGTAACTATAAGTTATATGTTTACTGTACATTACCCTCCTGCTTCCTTATTGTAATAAAACGTCGTGGACTAGTGATATGTGATCCTTTCCTGTTACATCATTCACCTTACAACTACTACAACATCTTGCAGCAGTCGAGCAGTACGCGTCATTGTCATTGCTTTCTCTCACAAAATAGGGGATCAGCAATCTCACACTTTTGAAGGACTTTCTTACTATTTCCCGTATTTTCCTGCGCCTCTCGCTCGCACTCTCGTTTAGTATGAGTGTTTGTATATGTAGCCACGGACCCAGCGTCACTATAAAACTTTACACTTTTCAAGTACAAAATTACATACGTGTGCACGTAAAAATACGGGACGTTAGTCGAGAGAGCTCATTTCAAGTGGGTGAAATTATTGTGTTCTCCCGTTAACTTTGCTACGCGTACGATAATATCCCTTGGAGAAAAACAACAACAGCAGCGACCATACCAGCATCAGCAGTCATGACGAGAGTAGCATCCTTGACGGTTAACAGCTACATTACAGTTATCGTTAGTGCATCCCATTGGCCTAGTACCAAGAGCCGTGCTGCTCTGTTTTTGTTTCCTCTTTAACTGGGCAACAGCAAGCAAAAGCTCCCTAATATAAAAGGATGGCGTTAGAACAACAACTACTCTACTTGCGATTGTTTCTCTTTGCCATTTTACCGGTGGCAATGACTGTCATGATGAGTTTACACATATATGAGATGGGTGAAGGCACGTATTATGTTGTTTGGTGTCTTGGTGTAGTACCTGACACAAAAGCAACTTGATGCGAAAATGTCCAGCGCATGCTGTGTGTTAAAACGTGATGATGGTGATGAAACTTGGAAGTAGTGAAAATATTATTCCCTCCGAGCAACTCTCACTCAGCAGGCAGGTTATATAACGGCCCTGACGAGTATATACATTGGAGTTACATATAACAAAACATTTTCATGATTTTTCCATTGAAATAATGCCTTTCCGTTTCGGTTAATGTTAAACAGACAGAATCATGCGTATATAGCATAAATACATTTTCCTGCTTTGTTCACTTTCCTTAGGTATAGCTAATGTAAGCCCAAAAATCATTATCAGTTAGCTAAGATGTAGTTACTTCTGTTTGTATACATATACAAATATGGAGGTATTTGCATATACATCCAGTATTAAGACACAGTACCTGTGTACCTGGGGTAGTTTGCTCGATAGCATTTGAAAAAATAAAAGTTAAACTGTGCATATCTGTCCGTATGTGAAGAGTCTTCATGTCAAATGCAAACACGAGTTTTATATAAGAAACAAATGGCTCCGTCAGTTCTGGATGCAGGAACGACAGCGTCAACAGCAGCAGAGGCAGTAACAGTTAGAGTCGTAACAATTTCTGTTTATGTTTTGAATGTTTACGAAAATCATGAAAGAAAAAGTCAACTCTGAGACTTGTGGATATAGAAATACTATGTGTATATAATATACATATATATACATGGTTCCATAAAGCCTAATCCAAACATAGCTGCATTCAAAAACAGTGTAACCGAAAGGAAAACGAAGGTGGAGGAGGAAGTTTTAATATGCATTTTGTAAGCCCCTTCTGTTTGTTACGTCCTGAGAAATCTATGAACTAATGGTCACGGCATGGAGGCACGAGAGGGAAAGAACAAAAGTGCCTTTGCCATCTCTTAAAATTACTATTATACAAAATGGCAAAGTGCATATTTGAAACAACATATTTTTCACACCATTTTCTATACATTCAAGTAGAGTATCTATAAGCAAACAAATTGTATCCTTTCACCAAAAGTAACAATTTCTCTATAAAGGTACGTATAAACGAGTAAAAGAGAATGAGACAGGGTTTATGGACCGGTATTTTCGGCCTATATATTTTTTAACTGCTTTGGTCCCGACGACAAAATTTTCCTCTATTGCATTATTCCTTTCTTGAAGAGTTTAAGAATACAAATGAGAATAATTTTTTGGGGAAAGAGAAGCAGTGAAAGAAGAGTTTTTCTAACTGTCTTAGTTAGTTGAGTAAGTGGAATAAAAGTAAAAGTAGCGGTAGTTTGAAAACAGCACTAAAGGATTTTCGCTTCTGTGCTGTAAGGTAATGGATGTGGGTGAGTGAGTACACAAGAAAAGGAGGAATGATAATGACACAACCATAGTGCTTTTTTTCTATTCCGTACGACACTCTTGCCTGTTGTTACTTTTCATTTTACTACGCAGTACAACATACATACAATAATTGAAAATAAGTTGAACCAAACGTAATGGTGGTAGAAAAGAGGAAAGTTTAAAATACATACATGAATAAACGTTGTCATTGTGCTCGGTGTATATAGGACATCTTGCATAAAAAAGGAAGTGGAGCCAGCGACACACTTCCATTGAACTTTGCATAAGAAGCTTTGGACTCTTTGTAATAATAAGTAGCTGAGGAGCTTGCAGCAAAAGCTACGATAATAAAAGCTTTCAAACTCATCTCAACTTTTAAAAAACATGTTTACATTTGCGAAAGAAAGAAAAAGAAGGGAGAAGAGTGTGCCATAATCACTGTTCAAAACGAGAATGCTATCGTATTCATTATAGACATAATAAGCGCGTTTATAAGCATAGCATATTTTAATACATCTATCTTTTTATATGCATAATTATGTCGCTGTTTTGATACTGTTATGGTGGGATCATATGCAATTTAGAGTAGAATTTTAAATGGCATTCTTACTAACACTGCACTGGGGCCAGAGCCAATACAATGTGTTGATGTAACAGTTACAGAAATTACTTCCTATACAAAATCATGTCCGTACATAATAGTTCTTTTATTCCTTATTTTGTTTTTCTCCGCTTGACTATCTCACTCTGCACTTTCGCTTATTATTACTTTTCAAAGCGACAAAGTGAAAGAAGAAAAGAAAACGGGAGAAGAGGAATAAAGAGGAAAAGAAATATGGAAAATTATGGAAAATAACACCAGTACCATGTTCCTTTGACTGTGCTGCCCATTCGTTCTGCACTTTTGTTTATTGTTTTGTAATTTACGATTATTACTTCAAGTGTGCTAACTAACAAGACTTTTGGATTTTTTACTAGTTTGTCGTTCTCTTAGCTGTCTGAACGTACTGGGTCCTTGGTTTCACATTTTTGCAGTCGCCATACATGGCTATATATAGAGAAATAATAGAGTGTATTAGTTCCTATTTGTAAAATGTACCTCACAATATATCCAGCCAGTCTGACCGGGTCGGAGACCGACAATTCAAAGAAATGTTTTTACTCGTGTCAACATGGAGTATGGAAAGAATTTTTTTGAATTCTTGCACTCAGATTTTTATAAGCCAACAATATCCATTGCCCATTTGCCAAGGATGAAGCCAAAGTGAGAGGAAGAGTGGGAGAGAGAAAGATGTTGGATGGTGTGGTGCTAGTGTTGTAGTTGTTGGCTCCAATGCTAGTTATTACGTTATGGTATGGATGGTGATGCTGATGATGTACAAGAAATGTGGCATGGAACAAATTCTGGCACCAGCACAACTTCCTTTTCATTCAGGAAGCAAAGTTTTGTCGTAGGAGTAGTACGTACTACTACTACTACTACAACTACCACAATAACAGTGGCTGAGAAAAGCAGAAGTAACGCTGTTAGTTGGTCTCTTTTTTGGACGAACAAGCCTAACCTTTACATACATACCTACATGCCATCACCACACCATCGCCAGTGAAAAGACACGCAAAGATAATATATCCTCCAACGACACAGTAGATACATTATATTGGTGCCTACTTGCACGTAATGCTACTTTCACTTTACAATTATACGACATTTTAGAGAGAGAAAGGGTTTCTAAATGCCGAATTTCAGGCTCTTTTGTGATGACAAAGAGAGACTTTTGCTTCCCAAATGTGATAAGAGCATGTACCTCAGGATTCCTGTGTACTCTGTATCTTTTCCCATTTCAAAGCTTAGTCTAGAAGGACGTGCATCCACGAATGCATACCAAAAACTGAACTATGTATATATTCTCTTTGGTATATCCGTAACTGTGTTTTGACTAATGAAAGTTATACTGACTAAATTATGCACATATTCTACACATATATAAAGAGAAAGGAAGAGAGACAACGCACAGAGAATTTTACTTTCATTTCGAATTCTTTTCAGCGTTTAAATTTACAAAAGGCACGGCCAAAAACTGCTCTCGTTGATTGTGTGAGTCCAGCTACTTTTTACCTAGCTTCTTGCTCAGGGCATAGCACAGCACAATCACCAGCACCACTGCTTTCAACTTTCATCCATGCATAAAGCCAATGAAAGGACAAACAGTATATGGAAGTAGTGCGTGGTGTGGTGTGTACCTATTCACATATGTCTAAGTATTGCTGAATGTATGAGTGTACGTCCTTTAGTAATACATACATTTTTATTCATTCCATCCAGCTTTTTTTTGGATTGTCGACTTGAATGTTTAGATGAGCTACCATGTAATATGCAAACGAGGGCGAAATGTTCTTCCATGATCATTCCTACTCTCATTTGAGACCGTTATTCTCATTATTAAGTGAGGCAATAAAAGCCAGTCAAAACTCGACTCATTGTCAATGAGAGTTTTCATGGCAGTCTCGTTGAATCAACAGAGCGTGGTTGTATACAAACTAATAGAACCTGGAATGATGTTCACGTACATACCTTAACATTGACTCTATCTGTCGAAAAGTATAGGTTGTGCGAAAACAGTTTTGATAATATGAATACATAATGTTAGGGTAAGTATCCAATATTATATAAAATTGGTATAGGGATGGATCCATTTTCACATTTCGCGAGAATGCATAATAATATTACTACTACTCCTACTGCTGCTGTCACTATCATTGAATGCGACACAAGGGATCAATCGTTCCCTCAAGAAGAGTCACTAAACAAGAGCCAAAAACCATTTCTTTTCCATGTGCCACTATACCTATTATATTCCATGGCATTGTTACGTTCTACTTCCACTTTCCGCACTTTCCAAAAATAAAAAGAGAGGAGTTCACGTTTTTTCATCCTTTCCTTTTTTTCCTTTTCTTCAATTTCCCCACGTTGCTGTACGCCAGTGACAGCAGCATACTATTATCTTCGTGGCTTGTACGACGAAGAAATGAACCTTTCAAGCCTAACATGGCGCACATACAACGAAAATACTAGCCAAAAATCCAATTTCAAAAGTGCTAAAACGCGATTAGTTTGAAGTTTACTGGTCGCAGTGTATAGATTCATGTATAGCCACTCTTTTCAAGTGAAAGAAGGAAATTTCATATAAATTGCAAATTTCTTGATGATTCATTCAAGAGGTTTTCTTTTCAAAAGTTGAATGTTTTTAACGAACTCATTGGCGAAAATAATATGTAGGTAACTAATGATGTGCATAGATCTTGATGCCTTTTTGCTTGCCGCGGTCCGTATGTCATTTTCTGTGGTGTAAATGTACACGATTTCAGCTTCTCTCATCTTGATATTTAGAGTGAAAGCATTTTACACTTAAATCAATAACAATATACGTATGGACTTGGAAAGGTTCTTTTTTTGGAAAATAACGCTTTTGTACCCAAATACTTCCCCAACATGCTCCCGAAACACACATTGCATTGCTATTAGTTGTCAACCGTACTATTTCCATTTTAGCAATGTTGCTTCTAGCGTAGTTGCCTATTCGCAGAGAAAGTTCAGCATTCTTTTTCATTGGAACGATGAAACGTGTCGACTACGAACATGTACACACTTACACTTATACACATAAAACCATTCATTTGCCAGTCTCTCTCTTCACATCTTTCAACTTGAGCAAAGTACGTGTGTTCTATGTACATGTACACATTCCCTTTATCCTCCTTCGCGTTGGAATTTGCCAACACACTTTGGTCACGACAAAGCAGAAAGAGCAGAGGAAGGGGAAAACTGCTCATGAAAGAAAGCGCCTGAGAACGTAAAGGGCTATTTTGTACGTTCTTCAGGTTCACCAGAGTCAGCAAAGTAGATTGTGAGTGTGAGCTGGCTTCCCATCTATGTGTAGCCTTTCATCACTTTTGTTGTTACAGTTGCTGTATTTCGCGGCAAAGCAAAAAAGAAAGGAAAAAAAGTTTTGTGATAAAACTGGATAAAATGACGCCAAGTTGAAGTAAAAGAAACTGAAATCCTTCATAAATGTTGCTGTTGTTGTATACGTGGGTGTTCTCCATTACTCCATGTATAGACGTGCCTATGTACATATCACAATTTTAGATTACAGTACACGTAGGCTTGCATAAAGTCTTTTTTGGCCCGTTGTTGTTCCGCATACATGCTATTCTTGTTTTTCTTCCCATTTCCCTCAACTTCATTCATCTGTGTGATGATAGGAGGACTTTTCTCAGGAGTTGAGAAATGTATGTACGTAATATCCAAGAAGCTGCCTATCCAATTTTGTTCACAAAGCTTAGTTGAAGACAAAAAACACGAAAGCAGACTTCAGTTGGTTTCACGCACTTTCTTATCACATTATCTCTTGGTTCTCATAAAATCTTCTAGTGTTGGCTAGACTATATAATAGCATATATATACGGCATTCATATACACATTGCGATTTTCTCATATCTTGCTCTTTTCACTGCCATACCCATGTAAAGGAATACAACAAAGGAGGGTGTTTTCTCTACAAACCACCACCAGTTTTTGTCTATTTTCTCTGCGTCATGTGTCACTTAGCTTTCGCAGAGTCAAGTCAGCGGAAGCGAACAGTGTGATGGAAAAATTCCAGCACAGCAAGAAATTGTGTATGTACAAGAAAAGAACAAAATCCCACTGTGATGATGATAGAAGCTCCTGTTGGCAGATTTTGTTGGCCTTGTCTGTGCATTTGCAAATTTTGAATACCAAAATAGGTAGCTTATGCAACATCATCATATCAAAAGTGATATATAAGTTAGCTCTGGTTGTATTCTCTAGTGTAAATATGCAAATGCACATATATTAGACAGCGTCATATGAGATCTTGATTTTGCAGTTGCCTAATCAGTTTAGAAGCAGATTCGTTGAACCATGAGGTTACGGGAACTTTTTGCTGATGAGCTAAAAGTAGGTGATGCAGATCTATATTTACATAAAGGCATGCACTGACTACGTCAGATGAGACAGAATTATGATAGAAAAATCCCATTCTACTGATGCATTCTTTTAAAAAAAACTGTTGTGCCATTCCAAGTGAAGATATGCTTACTCAAGGCGCAGATCGAAATTGTAAAACAACAGCACGGAACAAAATAGAAAGTTAGTCTTAAAATGAGATTTACTTTATTGTCGTATGCTTCAGAAGCATGGAGAATATTTTTTTAAACTAGGCTATGAAACTTTTTCCTTTGTATTGTAAGTATACCTAATTTTGAAATAAATATGTGAACTGGTATATGAAATAAGGCAATTTAGGAATAAGACAGGAGAAGACACTAACATTTGAACATTGTAAGCAGTTATTGTAAATATGTGTACAGCAGAAACATTTCCTCCTCTGCTGTTTCCTTATCCTTCCTTTAGTTTATTTTTATTTTTTTCTTGGCTTAGTTTGCTTTTATTATTTCTGGCGCACATGAATTTAAGCGTGGTTGAGTTTTCATAGTCCTCTTACTGGTCCAGTCATGATGTTGTTGACGGTGTTGTATTGGAAGATATGTGCATAGTAATGCATATTGCATGCATGTGAGAGTGCAAACCGGCAATGATATAATTCCCTTTCCAGTTGCATGCTTCACACAGAAGTTTGATGTAAAACATACTTTTATACTGCTCGTTTGTATGTATCCGCCTATAGCTATATGATTATATAACAATCATTCGACTGTTTTCTCTTGAAACTTACAGTCATGAGGGAATGTGTGCATGGATAAAAAAGAACCTCAAAATCGACTTTCTCCTACACTATTGGCTCTTGTGTTGTTGGATGAATGAGCAAGCGAGTAAGCGTACTGTATATTGTACTTTCCTTACAGCCTCTCCTTTTCTCTCTTTCTCACCAGTGTCTAAGCTCTATTGCTGGAAACGACAGAGCCAGGAAATGCGATAGATCTAGTCAGAAAGATGGAAAATAAGGGACTTAGTTGGTGACACAAACTGAGCCAAAACCAAGCATGCAAGACGCACATAAAAAGCAAATAGTCACTGACTGAGAGACAGCAAGAGAGTATGGAGAGAGAGAGAGAAGCAAGGACACAAAAAATGGTATAAAGCTAGTGACTACACATGGATGATATGGAGGGAGAGAAAGGAGGAAATGACTGGGTTATTTTTTTACTTAAAACTGTCGTGGCATTTTCCTCTTTCACTTTTTGACAGAAGGCCTGAGACCAGTCTCATATTATGCCGTTGCATTGCAGGAAGTAATGTATTAGGCAAATGCCTAATATACTACTGCCACTGCTTATACACAACGTTACATGAACAAGAATGTATTCATGTAATACACAATATATAGCTTTTGCTATTTTTAAGTGGAATTCCATTCCATACCAAAATTTGAAAGTAGCTCTGATAGGTACTAGCAGCGGTCGTATGAGAGAAAACTATTACATGAAATGACTGCTTCAAACACACACACACTATTCACACAACCTCGTGTCATGTTGTCTCTTTAGTTTCTTTTTCCTCTTCTACGATGTCCGACAGTATCTCCTCTTACTGTCTGTGAAAAAAGTAGCTGGTCATGTAAACAGACTATACATTCATATACAACAAAATGATGAAACTTGGACCAGCTACATACCATACCGTTTAAATGAATGTCAAGTAAAAATAGAAATAGGAAAAGGGTATTTGGATCAAAAGGAGCAGAAATAAACTATTCCATTTCCAGAAACCATCGTCGTTGTAATTCATGACGCGTATATGTATATGCAAAAGGAATGTGGTGACTTTTAAAAATGAAAGCAGCTATTTTTGATATGTCTCATGGTATGGTATATGGTATAGCTGATAAAGATTTGTATTCTGAAATAGAGCATTTACATACATGCATGTATAAGTAATATCCAATACGGGATGAAATGTTATCAACAAAACCATAACGCCCACAGGACGCTAGCTTTGTTACTTCAAGATTATATTCACACACACACTGTTCGCACAAGTAAGCATGAATACATGAATGAAGAAAAGACTCCAATCTCGTATACATCAAGCTTCACTTGACAACAAAACCATAACGCCAACAGGACGCTAGCTTTGTTACTTCAAGATTATATTCACACACACACTGTTCGCACAAGTAAGCATGAATACATGAATGAAGAAAAGACTCCAATCTCGTATACATCAAGCTTCACTTGACTTTTAGCCTAACGCATAAATAATGCTTTCCCAGTGAAACGATTCAAAGAGTCTAGTAGCAAGAGAAAGGAAGGACCATTCTCTCACTTTCTCTCTCTTCCCCTTCAAATAGTGTACTCGTCTTGGTGAAAGTCTATATCCATCAACTTTTGCAACACTTCGTTTTTCTGTCCGTCTGTTATTTCCTGTCGCTGCTCAGTCGTCCGTTCCTCATCACTAGAGATATGACTTATATCCAATCCAAGAATTCTTCTTTCCTCTTTCAAGTCACTGTTTATGGCAAAGTCGTCATCCTACTGTGCTCCTTTCCGTCTATCCTTTCTCTCAGTAAACACTGAGAATAACTTTTATAAAGTGTATCTCTATATAAAGGTATACGTTGTGTAAAAAGTTTACTTCCTCCTGTTCCGCTGCAGCTGTGAGTTTTGCTTTTACTTTTACAACTGCTACTACACCAAGGATTTAGCTTGATGGATCATTATTACAGCCAACAAAGAAGAAAAAGGAGAAGCATGCTTTGAGAAAAAATACAACTTTTTCGCGTAGCGTCTTACAGAGTCTGAAATCTGAAAATGACATTGTAGTGCAGGATATTTACAGCAAACAGTAACTAGTAGAGAAAAAGAGTGTGCAAACTTTTCTGACACTTTATCTTTAACTGCCTGCCATAATATTTAACTGGAAGAGTGGAAATGGATGTACGACCTAATTTTTTACTGGAATACAAACCGTTAGCCCACTTATTCCTAAATGCCGTCCTCATTTCAAGGTTGCGGCTATTTAGAAGACAAAAAAGTTGCGGATAGCATAAATAAAAGGATGTAAATTGCAGGCACAGATTTCCTTTTTAGCTTTTTATTGGAAATAATAATCCCATTTAACAGTCTCAGAAGATGACGCAAATGTGGAGAAAACAGCAAGGCAGATGGGCACAATGCGGCAGATGAATTAGACGTCAAATTAGCAACAAGGACAAATGTATCGGTACAGCAGAATATTATTATCACGTAGTTATTTAAAATTCAACAGCAGTGAATTATGCATGCACCACTTCGAATGACGAAAGGAAATGCGGAAAATACATTAGAGCTTCGTCAACAATATTTTTTCTTTCTTTCTCTTT
>JAHZMV010000821.1:0-25293 GCA_027743765.1 Coecobrya sp. COE2
GAAACATTCTCATCATCGTTATGATTGCATCACATAACGTTCGTTCGTTGTTAAACCTGTGTGGTGACTAGACAAGATATGTATGCAATTCATTTTTAAAAAAGGCACGTTAGCACTTAGCATGCTTTCACAATGTCATCTCATCAAAAACGTACTTAAGAATCTGAGCGTGAACTGAACTGAATTTAATGAGTTTCTCAACTCTAGTGAAAAGCCTCATTTGTTGAATAGGCTCATGCAACAGTAGTACATACGAACACGTAACATTGAGGTCGGGAAACATACGGAGGGAAATATTGGAGAAAGCCTTTACGAATCAGATCAGAGACATAAGATGCCTCCCACGCATCATTGGTGCGATATATCTTCATAACGGAGGAAAGATAATAAATCATACTTAGCACCAGAAAAGATGCGCGTGAATGGTGATAGGTAGAAAAGTAGAACATAGCACAGTAGGTGCTAGGAAGCAGAAAGTATTGAGTGGTGAAGGTATAGAGAAAGGAGACTAAGAGAAATAAAAAATCTACAGAAAGTTTTTGTATAGTGTATTTTTCCCTTCTTACATCATCATCATCATGTCTCCTGCTGTTAAACTCAAAAAGAACGACAGGTTGCCTGTTAGCTAACCCCACTCACTTCCACCCACCACCTTTAATCAAAATCAAGAATCCGAGTAATATTATTCCTTTTAAAAACTTTATATATTTCATTTCCCATCTCTACATTTTCTCTTCCAAAAGTTTTCCTGTTGAAGGTTTATTACTACATCGATGAAAACATGTGTGAGTAACTCATACACAAGTGCAGGGAGCAGCAGGCGAAAATAAATTGTGAAAGTTGAAGAAAAACATAAACATTTGCTTGTAATTTTTTGTCCAAATGTCCATTCACCACCACATGGTCATTTTGGAAACTTCTCCTCCTTCTGGTAGCTTCTTTCTCTTTCTCATTTTCTCTGGTATCACGTTCGCTTCTGATGTATGTAACTTTACCCAATAATCATAAAAGTACACACATTCAATGTATATCGTATCAGGTAGGTACGGACTTTTGTCTACGTGGCTTTCCTTTTCATTGTCCAAATACCACAAGCAAATAAGTAGGTACGGATATAATAAGTATGAGGCTCTCAGATAACGAAGCAGGATACATGCCAAGCAGTTCAGAAGAGTTTCTATTTCTTTCGCAAACAACACGTCGTTTATGCCTCTGTAGAATTGCTTATGAAGGCTACTAGCTTTTCCAGCTAAATTTTTAATGAAGCTCCTCCAACAACAGCTTGAAAATTCAACCGACTTCATTCCCCTTCCTGTCATGCTCATAGTTAATGGGCAGTGCAGTAGCCTGCCTCTTTTTTCTTTCACAAACGTTCACGTGTGTTTGTATTGGGAATAGAGCTTTTGAAAAGGCAATCTATTTACCTATGTACTTTGTTGTAAAAACTTTCTCTCTCGTCTCCTTGTCCTTCATTAAATATGAAGTAAACCTGACGCAAAACACTCATGTACTTTTCCAGTAAAAACAACTCATCATCAAATTTCTTTTGCTGATGCCATTCAAGTAGGTATTTTGTGCAAATTCTCAAGAATCTCCATGTTGCCATCAAAATTAAGCTGGACGAAATATGATATGCGTCATTAGTTTGAAAAACCAGTCACTATACTTGTATGTATAAACTGTACACCTAGGTATAATGACAGACGAATAGATATTCTGAACTTCTCATATCATATTTCATTCGCTTGCCAAAGTAAAGTAACATTTCAAGTAGACATCTTCTTTGCTTGGTTTGCAGTTTTGCATATAAAGATGTTTTTATTGCATACAAATTTGAATCCAGTGATTTTGGCATTTGACAAGCGAGGCAGCTGGAAAATTTTATGATTATGCCCATATAATTAACACATTAAAAGTGACATCTGTAAATTTTTCCAGCTCATTATCATAAAAATTCGCATAAAATAAAATAGCACGTTACGTAAATGAATGAAAATTATATATCGAAATCCAGGTAATTTATGTGTGTTCACAACATACACATTATGATGACGCAGTAATACATACAGCTCCCAATTTATACTATCTGCACCGCCCAAAGAACAATACAAAAATGCGAAACAACCGAAACAGATCGCACATCCGCACAAGTCACTATTACACTACATTAATAAATTGTATACGCAATCATTTTCATAATATTTAGTTTATACCACACACCACCCCACAGCCACACCACCATCTCAATATACATAATATCGCACTATAATTCAAGAAAGACGCACACGCGGAAAACAGACATCATAGTGTGCCAAAGCCAAGGTCATTAGTGTCGAACACAAAAAACTACTAAATAATATTACATTTGACTACATTTTTACCCATGAACCAAAAAGGCAATCACACGCGATAATACCAGCTAGTATTATGCACACATTACTGCATATAATTTACTAGCTCATTACACACTAGTGTTAAAAATTATGTTGTCTATACGATTATAGATAAGTACATATTTCTGTATGCAAGTGCCAATATGCATATCATGTACCAATAATCGGAACAGACATCATTCATTCCTCATCTCATCATCGCCTACTCCTCTTGTTTTACTACACATCATCACATCTCTGTAGGTAGGTATATCCACTGCTCTTTTTCTCCTCTACTGCTTGCTGGCTCTTTTTTCTCGTTTTATTGTTGACACAAGCAACTCAAGCCAAAACAGTCGCGTCAACCTCCCTGCAGTTAAACTTATATCATCATCATTAGCAACTTTTACCAGTTCACCCGCCTCGCTCACATCTACTCGGCTGTCGGCTACAAAGATGAAATACAATATTGTTATATCATCATCATCAACCTGACTAAACCACACTCTTTAGGTGTCTTACGTATGCACCATCCTCATTATTTAAGCAGCAGCAGTAGCAGTCTGTAGCTATAATATTAGCAAACAAAATGGTAAAATCAATAAATCCTAATATCCAGAGCATATAACCAACCGCAAATTGTATAAGCAAATAATGCATATAAATATCTCTAACGCCGCATCATCATCAGCCCAACCCTCAAAGTCAACTTTCCATTTTCTGCCATCATCATCACTTTATTTCCAGCCCCAGTCACCCTATCAAATCATGTATACCTACAACAGCCTAGGTTACTGCGCGGAAGCGACAGACATTGAGGCACTGCAATGACAAATGAAAACGTTAGGCAGTGTGAGTCATGATCAGACAGGGAAAGTATGATAAAAAGCTGTGTGAAATCAAATGAAAAGTTACGTCTGCTCTGCTTCTCCCAATGAAGCTTCAAAGAGTTACTCAATTCAATCATCATCATTTTTTGAGCAGGAGCCATCATTGCAAATAATGGCCATAGTATTATCCAGCAAAAAGTAATATAAAGTGTGTAATGCATATCCCACTACCTACGCATTTCACTGGCAAAATAACAAATTACGTAAAATATATGGAATGCATATAGCGACATAAAACATTGTATATAGAAAATATAGATCATCATTATTATCAAAATGAGTGCACCCATAAAAATCTCTCTAGTACAATGTTGTTAACTGTTTCTAGTAGTTTAATGAATACCTCTATAAATCCATATATGTAGGGATATAGTAGATTTGTTGAACACGCTTACTGGGGAATAAACGAAATATTATATGAGCTTTTTTATGGACTCCCTGCCGTGCTGTACTTTTTCTGTAACAATACTCAAAGATTACTCTTACTTTTTTGTCTCCTTTTTTTGCAAAATATCTCATAACGTCAAAATGATGATCAGCGCACCACCGCCGCCATAACGGCTAACATATTTATAGTTCATGTTCACGAGTTCATGGTTGTAATAAGTCTCTGAAGAAACCAGTCATTATCATTCTTTCATGATAAAAAAAACGAGAGAAGGTAGATGATTTTTCTCTTTGGAAACCCATCGTCATAAAAGTTTTTTTCCCGCAGAGCAGTGGTGTGGAGTGTCGTAACAGAATATTATCTTGTTTTCTCTCTACACCTCCACTGCCGCCAAACACCAGAGTAAAGAAGTTACTGTCTTTTTACGTCTCCTTTCTGATAAATAATTCAATTTTGTCTTATCCTTCCTTTCATGTCTACTCCTCAAAATTACTCTCAAGTCCCCATGTAGATAGATTGTAGGTGGATAAAAAACCACTTTCAAATTCTACAACATTCCATTTCCTTTATATCCGCTCACTAAACACAAAGCACCAGCGCAGCGGATGAGATATTTATTCCAGAAGGATTGCATATTGCATAAATGTATTCCGCTTGTTTTTCATCTTGTATTTTTCTTTATCGTATCGTATTGCATAATATGAAGGTTTACTTATGCTAACGTCGTCCCAAGGACAATCTGACTTTGACCTTTCTTTTCTTTGCAGCAGTCAAAAAGCATGCATGCCCGTTAAATGACAATGTCCCTGCCGGAACATTCAAGCATACGTACTTTAAGCAATAGGTAACGTGATATTATACATGTAAAGCCGGAGACAACATGTTTCCCACTTGTCGTGTTTCCTGATGCAATGCACGCCTATAACCTTTTCTACCGTTCTCCGGCTGCTGAAAGTGACACTTTTCCCGGGGCTTATGAATTGCTTTCTTTCCACTGACTCCTTGTTTTCCGGGAAGAGTGATGCCTACTTTTACTTTTTTAATAAACTAAAAACTCTTCATCAGAGAAGCATTTCCTGAGTACTCATGAAATACCCATTTGAATTCAACATGACTAGTCCCCGAAACCATTTGAGCATTCCCATAATCATGTTTACAAAGGAAGCAAGATGACGGCAATGACAATGAACATGAACGCTATTCTCTTTAGAAATGACCATGAAATTAGAATAATAATATTAACCCATTACTACAACACGGGTGTCCAGGCAAACAAGAAAAGGAAAATGCACTTTATGTAGTAGCGAGGAGAGTAATGTGACGACAATGAGGAATGAGACATGCTTAAATTATTGACAATTGAATTTTCCTTGCCGTTCTCCTCCTTCTACTACTCTGCATAATAGCATCATTCACTATTCAGCAAACCAATAATACCACTACGCATCACAGCGGATCATCAACAAAAGGACAGACATGGAGAGGCAACCGAGAAGATGGAAATGGAATACGTTAATCCGCAATGGGAACTCATAATTGAAATGCCAAGTTTCAACATAATATAACCAAGTAGATAGACGGACAACACTAATGTCCAATATTCCATTTGCAGGAACAAGTAAACAGAAAGTGAAGCTTTTATCATTATTACACAAGGAAAGCCATTTGCTTAAGCAAATATACCATTCTCTTTTGAAAAATAATTAAATGCAGCAGTAAAAACTGGCGCTCTGGTAATAAAATGGCAATGGGCGCTAATTGAATATATATTCTACTTGAGAACTAATTAACAATGAAAAAACATACTACACTTATTCAAATGGCATCTCCTTTTAGGCTTTGTCCAAGTACAAAAATATTACACATACACGCTTTATAATTTTTAATGAAGCTACACGATATACAACATAGTTATTGTTGTGGTTGTGTGGTGACGCAGTTTAACCACCAAAAAATGCTATCATGCCAATTGCCATGCCACCACTTTTGCTCAAGGCCAGTGACTTTTTTGTCCTATTACGTCCGGAGGAGAATCCACAAGAGAACCAATTGCGACAGTGGTACGAGAAACTTGTCCGCTTTTTGGTCTGGAAATCCAGTTCGCTCTTCCACTTGTTTATTTCTGGAAGTGTTGAAGATAATAACAATGGCAAGAAATGTGGTCATCTTTAGAATGGATTTGTAAATTAGTCACGTTTTACGGACCAATGAAAAAGAGATCTGGCGAAACCTCTCATGCATTAATAAACCACAACAATAATATGAGAAAAGAGAGAAAGAGTTTACAAAGTCAATAGTAACGGCTGCAGCAGCACACAGCTGCCACCCATGCCATCTTTGTTATTCAGGAAGGGCGGCGTGCTTTCCTTGATTTGGTTAAATATATCATTCAATTGAAGATTATTCTATCTTTTAAACCAGTATAAAAATTAATGAGCTTTGAAAAGAAGAGAAAAAAGGGAATGCCAAGTAAATAATTCATTTCCAAGTATCTATTCTGGATAAAACATGGAATAGGTTGACCCTGTCCCCTTTTGTGCGACAAAAGTTTCATTCAGATAATAAGCATAATTAAAGATCGTTAGCAGATCTCTCTGTAGGAGAGAAGATACACACGCTCTCATAACCACAGCTTTTTGTTACATAAACGAAAATGATCATCCTGCTCATCCCTCCATACCCGCCTCCCTTTGATTCTTTCTTAATGTCTCTCAAAGTTGCAAGCTTCTTTTCTTTCCAGACCAACAACAAAACCACTTGAGTCCATCTGCGACGCGGATACGAGAACAAGCAAAGCCATTAAGGTAATATTATTATTTTCATATTATTAGAGCACAATTTTGACATTGAATCTCCCTCCCCTACGAAGAATTAGTTGAGCTATATTATATTCATGTCGCCTTCAATTACGCGTCACATTTATCTTCATCATAAAGTCATCTAGTCACAAATATAGGACCCAACCTTTTTGATTCTTTATGATTCTACCTCTACAAAGAATCTATTAAATTGACCTTGAGTGTGGGTTTGAGAGTTTGAGAGATGCACATTGCACACCAACCAGTTAAAGCATATCTTACTCTTGCGGCTCTCTCGCCCAAAATATTATTATCGTCATGTGAGGTACAAACAAAAGCCATTTGAAACATTTAGAACTCAATGCAACAACGATAAAATCTACTTTAGCTGCCTGTGCAGGCAGACTGTCAATAACTGTGTCAAGTCCACTCTTATTTTAAAAATCATAAAAATGAAAATGACNCTCTTGCGGCTCTCTCGCCCAAAATATTATTATCGTCATGTGAGGTACAAACAAAAGCCATTTGAAACATTTAGAACTCAATGCAACAACGATAAAATCTACTTTAGCTGCTTGTGCAGGCAGACTGTCAATAACTGTGTCAAGTCCACTCTTATTTTAAAAATCATAAAAATGAAAATGACAAGGCAAGATTAAATTCTCCGTCCTTTTATCTAAATCAATTAACTTTTATATTATGAATGGAGGAGTGAGGTCGCACCGTTGCAGAATACAAAAGGCGTGCTAAGTGCTAATGATGCCGTAAAGAGCAGAAAGAGCCATAATATTTTTTGCACAACCCAGGATAAAATGCGCATAACACAAATTGCCAAAAATATAAAATCTGCCTAAAGGCTTGCGTTTTTCTCCTTATTTTAAGATAATACTTTAATACTTGCAAAAACATGCACAATAGACACACTATCTTTCTCAATCCTATGACGGCTTTAGTTTTTCTGTATTTTTTTTGCGTGTGCGTAATAACCAGTCCGTTATATACTGTCTTCAAATGAGAATAAGGAAATAGTTGTTACAGCAAATGCATATCACCAGAGAGTGAACACATTCGTGTAGCAGAAAATATTATAAAGGAAACCGGATGCAACGGAAATTGCTCTTCTTTGATAGGTTTGACTTGAGGACACGCCTACCTCACAGGAGACGGCAAAAACAAGCGGAAACAGCGAAGAGGTTCATTAAGACAAAAATGTTATTTTACAAAAGGCACAATAACTTCAACAAATTTTGCGCATGAGTGTCTCATGACTAGTAAAACACACAATTTGGCAGACAATAATCCCTCTATTACTCGCCAAAACAATCAGTACGCTAGTCCAAAAAATGTGTTTACAATTTGTTACGAATATTTTTACGATGATCTTCTTATATTTATATTGTATATATTATAATATTTAGTGTGTATTCATGCTTCAAATGACCTTCTTTCCTCTCTGGCGTAACTCAAGTTAATTTACCACTTCGTCACCATAATCAACATCATCACTGTGATCAAAGTCATAGTCATAGTCATTTTTATCATCCTGTCAAATCAAACGCACATTAAAGCTATTATTGTTATCAAACGTTATAATGACAGTTGGTTATTGTGATCATATTAATGATAATATGGCTTATTATTTGATGCTAATCAGAGAAACCATTATGATACATCGGTAATCCTACGTATATCTAAACACAAATCATTTTTAAGTGAGTTCAGTTTACTTGCTATTCGTTCTTGTTTTTGGACGCCAATTTTATATGTACTGTGTATTTACGTTTTGCTGTTTATTACAAATAGATCAACAAAATACGACGCTCATTTAAAGACAGCAAAAAAGCATTTAGTGTTTTTATTGTGATATTTTAATGGGTTTTGACTTACGTTACAGACTTTATGACCGTGTATAAATGACGTGGATTAGGACGATTAAGCTTCTTCTTGTTCATTATGGCAATTCCAATTACACAATTAATTTCCTTCCAAATAAAATAAACTGACTTAGTGATTACAATATTTCCGTATTCTCCACCATACACTATGTATTTCTCTCAAGCCAATAAAGTTTGCCCGTTTAATTGAAAGAATATTTCGCTTCGCTTGGCATGAAAAGAAGCTAAATAATAATTGCTCCCATTCCCATTATTTTTCCCACTTTACTGGTTTAATTGAAAACTCGAAAACTGCATCCTAAACTAAACACACACACGAATTGAACAGATATATATATATAAGGATGGTTTATCAGCCCTTTCAATTCACAAGATTTGACAAGATGATAGACACACTTCTTGGTTGGTTGAGAGGAAGAAAATTGCAGATGCTTAGTTTGCACATTATATTTTTATCAGCGTAACAGGAACAGCGAATTACACATTGCATTTTTGCCAAGAATTGTATACTATATCAGCAAAATGAAACCGGTATTTACCGTTTTTGCCGTGCACTTTGTTTTCCTGTACAACAATGCACATCATCACATAAATAAAATGAGAACTTCGTCAGCTTATTGTTGGTTTTATATTAGTGTAGTTTAAGGCAACAATCAACAATACTAGCACGATTCGATTATAATGAGCCGAAAGGCATACACAATGCATAAGAAAACTGCACCGTTGCTACTGGTCCTGTCAATATCTCAAAAATCTTTACTCTACACCGCATGCCGTTTTATAGGTCAGCAGTCTTAGGCCTACTCCTAGTCTGAAAATAGATTTACTTTCAAATAGACACAGAGAGTAGAGAGAAGAGAAGGGACGGATGATGAATAATGGGACTGACGAAAAAATAAGGTTTTCAAGAAAAAATGCTACAGAGGATTTTATGTTTTCTTATGCAATTCAATAGGTCATAGGTATTTTTGGTAATATATTGTTTGGAACTGACGAAAAAATAAGGTTTTCAAGAAAAAATGCTACAGAGGATTTTATGTTTTCTTATGCAATTCAATAGGTCATAGGTATTTTTGGTAATTTATTGTTTGGACTCTGACTCGTGTGTCCACTGACTCTTCTCTGAACTGGACGACATACTGTCCAACCAAGTAAACCCCCAACAGCACAGCAAACAATACCTATAATTCCTTCCTTCTATTATCTTCACCAGCGGCTACCTAATAATTAACACATAATACTGATTTATACCTAAATTGTGCTTTGTGCTGTTTTTCTGGGCTGTTGACTTTCGTCTTCCTTCCCCTCTATATATTCGATGATGACGATGATTCGACGTTGATTATTCCTGTGTTCGCGTATTATTAAACCATGCATAATTTATTGTACATGAATACTGAAAGGCGNTTTGTGCTGTTTTTCTGGGCTGTTGACTTTCGTCTTCCTTCCCCTCTATATATTCGATGATGACGATGATTCGACGTTGATTATTCCTGTGTTCGCGTATTATTAAACCATGCATAATTTATTGTACATGAATACTGAAAGGCGTGGTGAGGGCATAACAAGCAGAAAAAAAACAATTTTCACAAAAATTTATCAAGCACATAAACCAAGAAGAAAATTATTGCAAATATAATAATAAAAATCGTTTGTTGTAGGTGGACGTGTACGGCAATAATAATACGTCCGTACAAGGCTCCCTGACTCTGAGAGACATGAAAACAACAATGATGATGACTTGAGCATTTTTTTTATTATTTATGCATGAGCTAGAAATACACTTTTCGATATATGCCTCTGTGTAGTGGACGATACGTACATAATCTAACTGAAAATGACGAACAATGTGGAATTCAATTGTGCACACTGCTGTTGTGTGCGCGCTGACCCAAATTTTAGCCTAAAAATATAAATCTTTAATAAACTTGGCATTTTCATTTTCTGTGGATGATGACTATGGCTTATTTTCTTCTCTCGTGCAAAAGTGTTTACGAGCAGTGTAGCGTTCGAACCTTTTCGTACGCAAATAAAATATTCATGCTGACTGACAGTTGACATTAACCAACAACGTTGGCAGAGCAGATTTATACATTAAATCAATTATTATAGTTTCGAATATGCACGTAACCATAATTATGTATTATTAAATTATGTCCCAAAAATAAAGCAAAAGCGGAATTCGAGCGAATTACGTAGCTGTCCACCTGACTGAACCCAAAATACGTATATAATTTTACCTGTTATTTTCCTTTTTTATAGCAGCCAGATTTTCATCAAAATTGTCCATTTCCTCCTCCACACCATCCTGCAACATTAGGGATGACGAACCCATCCCACAACTAGCAAAAGAGTCACTGCTACTCACACTACTTCTACTACTACTGTTTCCTCCACCTCCTCCATTCTGCCCACTACCACCGGTGGAATTATCTTCCTGGTGGATAGGCAACTGCTCCTCGCTTATCGGTCCACTACCTCCACCACTTGAATGACTGGACGTTGAAGTGGTCATTATAGAAGAAGGTGTTACATCAGCAGTGGGCGAAGCTGCCGTTACATCCTCCCCACCGACCAAGTCGTTCGGGGATACTTCCGGCGTTTCCGGTGTTGTTTCTATACCACTCACTCTGTGAAGAAACACGCCTTTACTGGACGTCGTTTTCGTGTACAACGATTGTGGCCTTTGCTTTCTCGGCTTTGCCACCGGAAAAATTGAAACACCCGATTCAGGTACACCCGAGGTTGCAACATTTGTTGCTGTTGTTGATGATGACGCCCCACCTCCCTCATGACTATTTGGAATATCTTCCAGATTATTATTATTCAAACTATTTTTCGGCTCATGACTCTGACTACGAAAAAAGTTTAGAATTTGATTACTAGATTTGGTCTTGTTTATCGAAATCTTTGCCGAGGCTCTCCGTTTGCTTGCCATGCTGTTGGCGTTAGTATGAGATGAGTTGCTGCTACTGTCATAAAAACTCCGATGTCTCCTCAGTTCAAAAGGACTACTGGGACCACTACTGCCACCACCAGTGGAGACATTATTATTCTGCTGTTGCGACTGATCTTTATTATTATTACCTCCGCCGGCAGCCATTGCACAATTATTTATATTACTTTGTTCCTCCATTTTTTATCACTTGTCTTACTTACTTAATGGGCTATTGTAATATTGTCATCATCATCTTTGTTCGTCATCAAAATCAATATTTGCCTCGACACCTTTTACGTAAAGACATTCTTCTCATATTCGCCTCCATAACTCTCATTCATCATGACTATTGGCATTTTTGAACAAATGCAAATATGAGAAAGATGAGAGCTCCTTGGCCAAATGAAATAAAATATTTTTAAACGTTCTCCGTTGTCGAGCTAAATGCTCTTCTCCGCAGCTACGCTTTCTTGAGACGAATGTCAAGTTAATGAGAATAGCAGCACTGGTGATTATATATCGGTGAATTATTATTGATTTGTAACTCCAAGGCCAGACTATTTAGTAGCAGGGCAGAGCATAAAAGCTTTATCGGTTTATTACCACTGTGCTCCTATGTTAGCAATACTTTATTCTGCTCTGTGGAAAGTGTCAAAACGAAGGTTGGTTCACTTGAAAATACCTTTGCTTGCTTTTGCGAGTCGAGAAAGGAATAATAAAATAATTTATTTTATTTTACGCTCCCGTCGTCGTCTACGAATATTTGCGAGTCACAGTCACGCTCTGAGAGAAATGCAGAATGACTAATTAGAACTTATACATATATCACGGCAAGGTACCGAATAGTGTATTTTCTCTTAATGAGTCGTATGATTTTATATAGCGGTATTTTGTTTTTCATTTGTTTTAGCGTTCTTCTTCTCTTAACGAAACACAAAACTGAACTGAATTTTTGTTTCAAACCAAAGAGGTTCGTTATTCGTTTCATTCACCTTCCTTCGTTTTTTGAGGTGACCGGATGATGAGTAATGCTTAAACCAATTTTTAAATCCAGAAGCAACAACTTTGCAAAGTTATCTGTTTATTCATATCACACAAAAAATCTTGCTTATTTGCATAATATACCTATCATGGCTATCATCATCACTGCTACCACCATTCATTGAAATACATAAAGCTGCTTGCTATAAGCTGTCAGCACTTTTTGACCTTTTTTCTGTCAGTAAGAAGGTTTATGGGGAACGTGCAAAATTTTGCAGGAACGTGATAACAAGCACTGAGCAACACTGTTCTCGTGAAACAAGGAGATCACCATTAAAACTTGCTAATTCCATTTTAATTAGCCAACCACTGCCAATGCTAGTGCTTTGCTGGCCAACAAATAACCAAAACTGACGAGCCTGTGCTTACTGACTGTCATACACCAGCTTAGAAAATACTGATAATCCTGGACACCTGGACATACACTGGCCTCAGTAAAGTATTAAATTCCTATATATACTTTTGTATTGTCCAACTGTCATACTGATAACGCTTATGCTTATCAATATAAAAAGTAGTTTATCATCACCCAACACAAAAAACAACATTCAGCACAAGGCTCTCTCTCCAGCACAGTGGTTCAACCTGAACTGCAGCAACTTGATACTTTGTCACTCACGATTTCTCGCCTTGTTTTGCTGATCTGCTCAATTTTTAGCAGGAATGTACAAACATATCCACCAAAACCAGTACAAATGCTTATATTATTACCTAAACTGTCTGTACATTATCATAATTATATCATGGCTCTACTTTGTACACTACCTAAATCCTTTTTCCTTGTAACGACAGAAGAGCGACACTTTTCATGCATGAGGCATAATAGCGATAAGTGTAGCGAAAAAAGTTTTGTCATTTTGTGTTGTTGCTGTTGTTGTTGGTGGAAGGTGTTTGCACAAAGTAGATACACGACACAGAGTAGACTTGAGTACACAGCCAAAAAAGTTATTCAATATATCTCTCACAATCAAGCCATCAAAAACCAACTAACTGACAAGTAACAGTTTTTCTTGGTTCAATAGACCGTATTCCATTATGATTATGGGTCGTCGTATACACTTCCAACTGAAACGTGAAATGGGCATTTCTTCTTAATAATTCTATTTTTTCTGTGGGTAGATGATGATAATGGTTGCGTGATGAAAACAGAAATGCGAACAAATAATAATGGCTTAGGTAAGCAAGCGTGCTGCTAGCTATAGTCAAACAACGGCAATATAATATGGAACGGTAAGAATTGATGATGGAATCCTTGTCATTTTTGTTTTTCCTAATTAAACTCTTGCACACGGATACACACACAAACCATGTACTTAATATAGAGATATAAAACTCACGACAATATCATCACGAGCGAAAAACATGTCAACCCAACAACTAACTGTCGTGCAAGAGTAGTAGCAGTTTTAATCACACCAAACTTTTTATTCTTTCATTATTCTTTGGTCCTTTGCTCTGTCAGCAGTATAAAGCATTTCAGTTTCTTCAGTAGCAGTGGATCAAGTAACAAATTCAAATTAATTAAGTGACAAAAGAAAAGGCACGACCAAAACCCAAATAAAATGAAATACATATACGGTCTTCTTTGCTGATCTTTTTTATTGCTTTTAAATTGTACTTTTTTATTTAATAAGATCTGGTTGGGTTTGGACAAAACTGCATCTTATTAAAAGATTAGTAGTAAAGTTTCATTTAAAAGTAAAGCAGCAGCAGTTTAAAGCAGACTTTTGTCCACGGCGATATTAAATATTGTAAAAGCAACAGGCGATGAGAGTGCTGTTGTGTTGCTTCATAAAAAACTGCTGACATGACACTGGCCTGGCGTTTGGTTATACTGGTTCTTGCTGTGATGCTGTTGAGTTAAGCTCACATAATCAGAGAGAGAGAGAGAGACCCTTTCATTCAACCCCCAAAGCCATGTACATTTAATATGCAAAAACGCTCAAAATAATAATATTCTCATTGGACAAAAAACAAGACTACTGCTCTGCAAAAGACCTTTTGGCAAAATCATACACAATCCACCATGGTTGTGTGTGCATCTGCTCTTGTTTTGTATCTTTTATTTGTTATTGTTGGCCATGTACTTTGTACATTTTCAAACAAGTTTCAATAATATAGGAAATAGCAACAGCAGTGCAAAAATTTTCTGCTGTGGAGTGATGCACGAGCGTTGTGTGGAGAAGAGCGCAGAAAAACAGCTGCATTTCTTATTCATCTCCCTACATACAATAGTTTTCAGTTTTCATATATACAGTGGTAAGAAAAAAGATCAGATCAGCAGCAGAGAGCCAGAGCCAGCAGAAAAAAAAATCATCATGATCATCAACAGACGAGTCAGGTATCATCCCAGCTTTGCATTGCTACAAAACATGTTAGAATTTGGCTTTGAGTGCGTACATGAACATACATAATATGTACTCCGACTCCACCAACGTAATACATGACCATATATCATCAATATCATCATGTAATGGAAAATGTGGCTGTTGAGAATGTTGATTGTAAAAACTAAATAAGAATAAAAAATGAGGTAAGGCAAAGAGTAAAGAAAGGTAAGGCAAGTAAGGTAAAAATGATAAAACAGAAAATGATATCACATCACAGAACGCGCAACGGTACGCAAGACTAGATAGCTAGACCAGAGACCAACAAAGTCGATTTGCCTTTACCTCTCTGCTTCTTCTCTTCTCTTGCGGTTTGCTTTGCTGTGCCTTTCAATTCAACTTAAAAACTCAAGTGCATATATTAAATAGATCCACACACACAGCCTTATTTACTACGCCAACACCAGCAATATTTAAGTAAAGCCAAAAACCCAAAAAATGAGCCAAAGTGTTTTCATAATGTTTTACTATATAATTCGTATTAAACAGACATATTATAATATATGTATGTTCATGGGCATATAATTTATTTACCTTTACACTTGGTAAATTGTAGTACACTCTACAAAGTACCAGCAGACAAAATCTTGTTATGTATTAAACCATCACGTGATTCATGTAGGGCCTGTGACCAGACAGACCAGCAGGTAAATAAAAGTAAGCACTATCCCATAATCCTCATCACCATCAAACCGACACTCCAATCAACTAACCGCTATAATATGTAACTATACCATTGTATGCATTATACTTCATGTAATAGTCTGCAATGTGGTGTTAAAATTGACAGGAGCCTGGTTATATGCACAGTAAGGAGTCCCCTACATTATTAAAGGTATCTAGAGGATTTTATGTGTGGGAGTTGTATAGTTTTTGAGACTGTTCGTAAGTACCTGCGTACAAAATTGCAAAGTAGAGTGAATTGGGTACCTGGCTCCGTACCTTATTGCTTTACCAAACGTTTTTTGCAGAGTACAGACTATAATTTTGAGTATTTCAGGCGAGCGTTATTTTTTGACAAACAATGAGCAAACTTGACTTTCATACTAACCAAGCGAATTTAACGTATACCAATTTTCTATAAAAAACCACTCGAGTAGTATAACAAAAAAGAAAATGTTGCAGAAATACCAGTTTTGTGGGAGCTCCTCCGTTTTATATTACAGGGACCATTAAATGTCAACTAGGCAGGCAGACAGACAGTATCATTCTAGTCAGCAGACAGACTGACGACGACGGCGCAAAAAAGTGAATGGATATTTATGAGACAATGTAATCCATATTATGATAATCATATCATTTATATAACAATTATCGTTACAATTATTGTTATTTTTGTAGTAGTTAGTAGTAGAGAAAAAATACTTTGACTTATGCTTTGCGATAAATATGTTAGATTGGCCAATTGCGTTGATTTTTATCCTGAAAATTTATATATACGTATTATAACTTTATATTAATAATATCATGACGATGCATACTAATAATGAGAAGATGGAGCATGCCTTACCGACATGTTAATAAATATAGTAGCAACATCAGCAAATAATGCACACGCCCATTATATAACATAATACCGTTGACCGTTTCTTGAGTCACTTGAGCAAGATAGGTTGTCTGCGCAAAAGTGTTTTTATCATTAAGGTAAGTTACGCAAGCCGTACATGATGCATAAAGCTGTACGGTGCTCGTACGGTATGCTGAATTAATGCTCTATGCTACAACAGCCACAAAATTATCATGATTCTGCGATTCTGTCTAGTTTACTTGAAAAAGGTCGATTTGAAAGGACTTGCCAAAACCATTAGTGATTTGGCTATGTGTACGATTATGATTTAAAATAAAGCAATAATACTAAAAGGTTGAGAAGGTAGAATGAACCCACAAAAACTAATTTAATATTAAACCTCAAAAACCTTGTATTTGTTACCTTTAGATAGTTTTTCGCAACAAAAATATGCACACCGGGTGAGTAAATACAAAAAGGATTTTGAGAATCAATACCGAAACTATTTAAAACTGAGGTAATAAAATTGAGCTTCTTACACAAGTCAGAAATTCCCCATCCAAACCTTTTTTGTACGTTAAGGCCACATCTTTGCATCAAATATCAAGGTTAAAAAATAATGCAAAATGCAGAGATCAAAAGACTGGCTACACTTATGTACATGCTATATTAGAGGATGACCCATGAACTAAAACAATCTTCACCCTGAAATGCCCGTTGCAACTTTTCTGCAGTAGAAAATATTGTCATGAGTCATGCATTAAGATGAAAATAGAACCTACACCAATATTTTTTTCGCACAAGCTTTCGGAGATAGTATCACCATAAAATATACTTTATTTGAAAAAAGTAATTGCAAATCCCTGTCGCCCCTCTCGTCTCCCAAGAAAATGAATGGGTGCTATCCTCCATCTCCCAAAATACTGCTATTGCAATTCCCATAAAAAAACTTTTCTAAAAGTGACTAGTATAATGCCGCGCTGTGTAAGACCTATGGTGTTGCCTTTTGATCATTGAATGCAATTTAATAAGTAGATACCGTCGTTGTCGTCGTCGTGGCGTGATGTCTCCTTCTTTTTAATTTATTACTGTCTCCTCTCACTGGTTGGTAATCTGCCTATTCAAATAGGTAGATCAAGAAGTGATTTTAATGCCAAATAGTTGAGCAGATTAAAAATGCAGCCCACAAGCAGTATCTCCACCTATTACGTAGAGAAGCTTATTTTTTCTTCTATAAACATAATAATATTCAAGGCAAGACGAAGGAACCAGATGTACTCTAAAAAAATTCGTGGAAACTTATGAGCCACTCTTTTATACGGACCAACTCCTCAACGGAAAAACAAGCAGATCATCATTAAACCTTATTACTTGAGACTTTTATAGCTGATATCCCAACTATACTTTCCACAAAATTTGGTCGTTAACATTGACATTCGTACTTGGCTAAGGACAAACAAGTAATAAGATATCTAACACTCTCCCCCTCCACTATTAACAATGAAGAAAGCAAAAATTGCCTGAAAGTATTACCAGCTTGGGACAGCCAGTATAACATGGTAGTTAAGGGAGGGTGCATCCAAGCAAATTGCAATTTTTTTTATTGTTTCTTCCAAAAAAGATAATAAAAGGGTAACTGGCTTTGACAAGTTGATATATTTGTCGAATTAGCTCCTACGTATAAAGCACTTTTGTTTCTTTTTTATCTCATGTGAAAATTTCTCACAGAGGAAAATACTTTTTGTTGGAAATATTTTTTTATTGTTTTGAGATTGTATAACAAGACACATTGCATTGCATTGTGGAAACTATGCATGAATGAAAAATACATTTTCATTTGTAAATTTTACCGTCTTATTGCAAAACACAGAAAAATTCTTTTATGCTGCACTATTTCGTAGAAGATGGAACAGCGAACAAAGTCATCAAAATTTCAATGTTGTAGTAGCAAATTCTGTAGCGGACATCATGGGAGTAATGTAAAAAAATGAAGATTTCGTTTCTCGACTACGCAGTTACAGTGGTAATTTCAGTGGTGGAGAGATAAGAAAAACTCACATTTCATACATACACATAGATGTAGTGGTATAAGAGGCTAAAGTGCAATAAGCTAGTTTACATATGGAGGTAGTGAAAATTAGAGGTGCCCTTTCCCCTGGAATGGAATTTGAAAGATTTATGCAAAGTACTTCAAATTTAAAGAGGGAGGCAGTCAGGCAGTTCTCTTTGTTCTCCGTCTCAATAGAGAAGATAGAAAAGGACTTTTAAACAATCACGAATTCCATTCCCAGAGACAAGAACAACAACAACAACGTCAACAATTTTGCAACAGAAAAGTTATCAAATGCCTCGACTTTTATTAAACAATCATTTGCATCAACAACATTTTTACATATAAACTCATACATAGTCGGTGAGTCAGTCAGCATAAAAGTTTTTGTGGAGGTAAGTGCCATCCTTATTTCTCATCATCAACACCGACCTCAGGAAAAAGGCAGAAGAAAGGGTAAGGGTAAATGGGTGACCTTGTGCTTTTGGAAAACAGTAGACAAAGTGTATTATCATTCCTTTCTTCTCTCATCCCCACCCCATGCTATAGGCCAATAGAAAAAGTATTAAAAACTTGATGGAAAAGTGAAAGCTATGAACTAGTAGTAAAGTTATATGACTGACTTTCTCTCTCCCTGCAATATTCATAATATTATCATTCTTTCAGCTTGTATGCCTCACTTGTTCCGCTTTTGCTCTCCGGAATGGAAACCAACGTCAACTGCCTATGTATCTCACATCTCAGCAGGCACGCTAGCTAGCTGAAGTATTACAGCTTTTGGTTCATTCGTTCGTTCAAAACACTCCACTGAACGAGTCCTTGGAAGGAATGGAAGCAAAAACAGGAAAACATTTCGTAGGAATCTTGTACAGCAGCCTCCACATATATGGACCTCTCCGACCAAAAGCATTTTAATTTTTTTGCACTCTAGAGCACGTAATTCGTTCGTTGGACGGGCGAGAGAAAAGAGACGATGATGCCGATAAAATTGAGAGGAGAAAGGAGCGGGATATTTCAGTGTAAAACTTTTACTGTCTGTGACCATGAAATGTATTCAAAGTTCATTACTATACTTTTTTGCCTGATGTCTGCTTCCATTTTCGAAAGTTTATTGAGAAAAGTTTGACGTGATAAGAGATGAAAATGGGAAAACCAACGCTTTTTGCTTCAATTATAGCCAATAATAAAAGATAATACATGGACAATATGCAATGTGATGGGAACCTACGGAAAAATGGCGTCTTTTTTCCTTTCAAGGCCGCCATGATCTCCAGCTATGAATGTTTCTTTAGTACTGTCATAAAAAACAGCAATAGCTGTCACTATAGTCATCTCACATGTTTTGTTATAATTAATTAACTTACTTGTTCGACAGCTGCGAAGAAGAAAGAAAAACGTGGACAAGTTTGACTCTCAACTTGATAATTTCTTTCCGGTGAAAGTAGAACAAGTTGTAAATGTTGCTATTATTTGTGGTTGTTGCTGCTGCGTAGTAGTCACAAGAAAAAGTGAAAGTTGGAAGTAGAGCCAGCCAGAGTATAAGCTGGTGCACCAGTGGCAGCATCCTTCTCCTTCTGCTACTTCGTATAATTCTTCCTGAAAATGTTCGTGTCTTGCATACAGTAAAACCACCACCACTACACACCACGTCCCTTTCACTGTTATGATTATTATTGATGATTACAACCTTAGCGCAACTTTTCCAATTTCTCCGCCAACGACCGCCACTGCTACTCCTTATACAAATTTTCTTTCCGCCTTCACACAACAACTCTTTCAACTTTTCAAGCCCAACCTCCAGTAGCCCTTCTCCGTTAGTTACTGTATAACGGCAATTTAATATCATTACCATTTAAGGCTGATAGAAAGGGAGGGGTCTTGAGAGACGGAAAAGAAAATTGACAGATAATTCAATTCTATATATGACGAGAAAAGACAAGACGAATGATGGGTGAGAGAAGTTTCCTTAATGACTTTAGTTTCCAGGAAAAAGCCAGTGGAATTCTGGAGGAGATTTTCCAATCACGTCATCTTTTTCATACCCGACAGACAGCGGCTTACCACACAGACACTATATGCTCACCTTGTAACAATGGTCAAGAACTTGTTCAGGGTCACCTTTACGTAAAATTACATTGTTTTGTGACAGTCAACAAATTGAATTGAAGAAGAATACAAAATTCATGAAGACCTGACCCAAACAAAAAATATTTTAGATATTTGCCTTCAACCTCGTAAAAAGCAATGGAAATTTGTAGACAGAGAGATTCGGCTTCTAAAAACTTTATACCGGAAAGGTCGCACTCGCACCCAACGCTACAGAGGAGTTCACTAGACACAAAAATATTTGTTGAAAAACTTTCCAAAAAAGAAATTTTTTCCATGCATGTAGCCAACACATGCATGCCAGAGACCCAGACCTCCGGAAAAGAGATGCCGGTTGTCGGCCAGTGTCCGAAAAGAAGACTACCAGTAAAACAGCCTTGCAAAAATGCAGCAGCAGGAAAACCCACTTGGTCGCCTTTTTAAGTAACGAAAATATTGAAAACAAGCCTGTAATTTTCCCTTCCGGTTTTCTTAATAAAAATAGCTAGGCAGGATAGAACATAAGAAGTCGTACACACGGAAAATAGTAGTAACCGATTTGGCTAACAATATAAATGCCTCGGCAGAAAAGTCCATTCCACTAATAAATTGAAAGATTGCATGAGTTCCTTTAATAGATGTTCTATTTCTTAGATTACTCCTTAAGACTTACACTCCATCTCTGTTTCATTTTTATTCCCACGACAATATAGCTACCAAGACTGGTCATTTAACAAGTTTGTCCAAAAGAAAATGGTTGCATAGAATAATGCGACATGTCTATATTTGTTCTTAAGAGATAAAATGAATACGCATATTCATTCAATCCAATAATCCATACGTCAGCCAACATCAAGAGAAATGCTGTTTAAACCAGGCAACATAAATACGCTCGCTTCTGGAGCTACTTTTCCATCAAACATTTTTTATGATCTTATAAAAAACTCCTTTTCTCTCAGGACTCCTGAACGGAATTAAGAACGGACATGCCCTTTCTTCCAGTCACTAGAGACGTATAAAAGACTGCAAATGATTTCCAATTTCCTATATACCTGATCTTTTTTTGTCTTTGACTTTCCTGCTGCCGAGACTGTCTTAGTAAATATAGTGTGAGTTACTATCTGAACTGGCCAGAGTGACCATTCATTTTCTAAAGAGAAATCTGTTTCCTGTCACCCGACATAAAAAGTCAGTAGGTATGAAAGACGCCGCTCCGCAGCAGAAAGGAAGGAAAACAGAAGAGAGAGAGAAAAGTCTCTCACGTATGGTCTATAGGAAACCATTAAATAGAGCGAGCGGGTTGAAGTCATACAGAGTTCTTCTTTTAGGGAATATCTGCCAAAAATCCAGAGAGAAAATCATGCGGACATTTTCCAATTCAATTACGGCCAAAAGAGGTTGATCAAGATGGGTATCTCGGATACACCGAGAACTGTGTGTGCGAAAATAGGAAGGCAAAATAGAAATAAGGAAGAAGGGCCATTTGTTTCTTGTATTTTCTGGGAAATGAACGTGTCACTTTGGTTTGACCTGAGAACACACTTCGTTAAAGCTTGAAGGCCAAGTTCATCCATAGAGAGAAAAAACGCATTTGTGCGCAGTATGATGATGATCACGTTGATGAAGATATTTTATTATTACCTACATACTTCAGGAAATGAACGTGTCACTTTGGTTTGACCTGAGAACACACTTCGTTAAAGCTTGAAGGCCAAGTTCATCCATAGAGAGAAAAAACGCATTTGTGCGCATTATGATGATGATCACGTTGATGAAGATATTTTATTATTACCTACATACTTCATACGTTGCTTATTTGTTGGGTTGACGCAGTGGAAAAATTAGAACACTCTCCAGCAGACTTGTAAAAAATGACGCACTGAAGGACACCTGGACAATGGCCATATGAAATCATTATCTTTAATAATCAAGCAAAATAAAAAAGATACTTGCAGAGCCTGTCCAAAAATATGCACCTATGTATATTTCCCTCAATAAACGCAAATGACACAAAAATAAATTCTCAATTTTTCATTCAATGTCGTGACATTGACCATTTGGCCGGGAAGTAAACATACTACTGAGATAATGGCAATGGCACCACTTTTATTACATATTTTCCAAATGCAACCTTTAAGCATGCTAATCGCTGGTTTTACGTATTCACTCTTTATAATTATCCTGCTATCTTTTCTCGCTTGTACTATCTCCAGAAATAGATTTCCGGGCGTGTCTCTATCCAGAGAAGCAGCTGCCTCAACCACGTCACGTAGTATTATGCCAACGTAAAAATTTTCCATGAATCTTCATTTCTCTTGAATAGAATGGCCAATAATGCCAAACGACAATAGCATAGCATGAGTAACCATACTACAAAAGAAGTTGAATAATACTTTATTATTATGCAGATATGTATATAGGCACTTTCTATCTAATCTAAACCGGAAGCAGCCAGGATGCCGTGCCTTCGTTCATTCAGCCACAAAAACCTATTATCATGCTATAATATAGTCTGTTTTATATACCTATATACATATAAATAGGCTTATAGTTATTGGCTTCTTCTTATCCATCCATACTAGTTATTTTTGAAATATCAAAGCCTAGTGAGTTTCCACTGAACTGGAGAAAAGCCGCAGGAGCAAATACAACTGTGTTATTACATTTCTACCACATCACACATACTCAGCTCGCAACTCACAAGAACGTCAACCAGCATTATTAAATGTAGCCCTCTCTAGTAGTTCATATTCCAGTTTAGCTTTCACCATTCGCGAACAATGAACACGTGTGTTTGATGCATTGTGTAATATTTTGCCTTGGTATTTATCTTTTGGAATTTTTGGTTTCATTCTTCTTCCCTTATTCTGTTCCGAGCAGTTCCAATAATACCAGCTACAAAAATAGCTTTTTGTAGGATTTCGTTGAACATTTTTTATCATTTCTACGGTGAAAATAGAACAGAGTGAAAGTGCGCATCGTCATCATCATCACCGTCATTATCATCACAACCAAAGCATCACACGTCATGTGATATTATCTTCTGCTGCTACTGATATGATATGTTTGACTGAATGAGATCCAAAATAGTTTCTCTAAAAATAACCCCTTTTCATAGTTATTGCTACGTTGTTGTTACGTACGAATTTAATATAAGATGATGATTCTGCAATAATGTTAAAAGCCTTGTATGTATATACTTTCCTTTTCTTATTTTCTGTTTGCTTCTGCTTTCTCTTTTTCTGATGCTTTCCATCACACTAAGTTTGCTGCTGTTAGTATATTAGTAATCATGCAACAGAATTCCTGGATGGATGAGGGATCTCATTGTTGGATCATCAACGTTATATTATGTAGCATTATTACAAAAATGTTTCTGCTGACTGTACAAGATCTTCATATAAAAGCACCATAGAAACCAAACCTCACATGATTCAATCAGACGAATGCAATTTCAACGAAAGTGCGAACTACTTATGTTTTATGGCTACCAGGCTACCGTTATTACTCTTTTTATGTAATAATGCTCTATTGCCACAAGGCAAATTTCCCACCGTGTGTTTCTATAAATATGATCTAATCAATTCAAGTCTAGAGAAGTGTTGCGCAATTTTGCTGGCGGTGCAACGACCACATATTCGATTGTTTTGTAGATGGAAATGCAAGAGAAGAGATATACATAAAAGCTGTCAAAACAAATTGCAATTACTTTTAACCCTTTGATCTAACCATTCATACTACACCTAGCTAAACATTTGTACTTATAAACAACTTTATTTGTTGAGGCCTATGCCTCTGGTCTAGTAGTTCAGAGAAATTTATTTATTTTACGAGCAGCCTTGATTTTACTAGTACATTATACATACACACCTAGTAAAATAAACAAAACCATGCAAATAAAATATTTAAAGGTTTTTCGCCATGCGGCTGTGATTCACATTATGGTGTGGTATGATTTGAGGATAAAGGATAGAAACAAATCTGTTTTTGTTTTTCGCTTTAAACTTTCACGCTATCAACGAATGGACGGACATTGTGTACGTGTATATTTTTGATCGAAAATCGATATCGGACGTTCACGACACCAACACACACGGCAAGAAATCGGAATATCCGTTTATTTCTCTTAGTGTACAATACGCTCGTTTGTTCTCTAGTTCACATAAAAAATAGTCCCATGCTGGATTCCATCATCCGTCAAATTTTCGCTTTTCAAACCTAGCAAACAAAACAACAAACCTTGAAAACGAGCAAACACAAAGTTTTCCATGTATTTCCTCAATTACCCAATGACAAAATTCACCACAAAAGCAATGCCTACATACATGCAGCACAACAACGTGAGTTTAATGTCAATATATTTCATCATACACGTGTGGGCACGAGAATAAGCACAAATTTATGCCCACATTGCAGGAATCATCTTTGTGATTCCACCCTTTGTTGTTAAAAATGTTCTGAATTAAAATACTAAAAGAACGCGCCACCACGATACACATTCAGTCAGCAATTTGTCATAAAAAAGCAACGCGTGGTGCCGTCCTTCTTTCTCTCCTGGTTGCTCAAGAAGTGCGACCTTCAATGCCTTATTAACAAGCAAAGCATTTTCAGAAAGAGAGAAAGCTCGTTTTTTCTTTCCCTTCCTTTTGCCCTGTCCACTTTCATGCATTGTCTAGCTTAACCTTTCAGCCTTGCCTTTTTTCGCCATTCACAATCAAATTGTATGAATAAGTTATTATACGTGAATAAGTACACAACAGAGGGAACAGAAAATCCAAAAGGCCAAACGAGAAAAAAACCTTCAATTCTTCCCAGAGAACAATAAACAGTTAAATGTTCATGTCTTCTTTGATTTGCCACCTCATCGTTTTTACTTATTCTTATGGAAACACTCACTTCTACTCATTTCATTGCTGGTTAACATGTAATAATGGAAAATTTC
>JAHZMV010000822.1:0-31002 GCA_027743765.1 Coecobrya sp. COE2
CAGGGAATTCTTCAGCTCAGTATAAAACAATCCGGCCGAAATGAGAATAATGAACAGGTATTTGAAAATGGTGTAGATTAAAACAGAATGGATCAAAATGGAAACACAGGTGGCACCCGCAACAGTGTAAACATTTTTGTAATAATGATCAGATAGCAGAAAGTGTTGGATGATGATAAAGCAAGTGTCAAGATTTGCAAACGATGTTATAAATGGCCACGGGAAAATAAACAGAATTATGCCCACCATGTAGCAAGTCATTAGTAGGCCAACAATATCGAATCCGTCTCGTTGTATGGGTATATCTAGTTCAACCAAATATAAAGTATGTAATTGTGTTAACTAGAGTAACATTTTTTTAAATGTTAAATCTCCTACCAATATTCAAGCCTTCCTCCAAGTATCGACTCAACAAAGGGAGTAAATTTCAATTAGAGCGAACTTCAATAAAAATTGATAAAATTACCAATATTATTGAAACGAGGTTGTATATCATGAACAACAATGGTAATATTCCAACAGAGATTACTTTTTCCGAGTGAAAAAATTTTGTTGTCATTAAAACTACACTACCAACAATGTAAAGAAAATAGAGAATGAATACAGTTAAGCACCATAGGGTATTCTGTTTTTTGATTAGGCCAACAATATCGAATCCGTCTCGTTGTATGGGTATATCTAGTTCAACCAAATATAAAGTATGTAATTGTGTTAACTAGAGTAATATTTTTAAAAAATGTCAAATCTCTTACCAATATTTAAGCCTTCCTCCAAGTATCGACTCAGCAAAGGGAGTAAATTTCGATTAGAGCGTACTTCAATAAAAATTGATAATATTACCAATATTATTGAAACGAGGTTGTATATCATGAACAACAATGGTAATATTCCAACAGAGATTAATTTTTCCGAATGAAAAAATTTTTTTGTCATTAAAACTACACTACCAACAATGTAAAGAAAATAGAGAATGAATACAGTAACGCACCATAGGGTATTCTGTTTTTTGATTTTATAATATTTCAGGGTACACCGTCCATTTTCAAAATGGATGTCAAGGAATATTGGTGGTATCTGACCAAAACTGTATTTATACAGGTTTAAGGCTAGTTGTGTGAGTTTGGGGAACTCTATATTATTGGCGTTGGGATTTTCCATATTGCAAGGATTTAGAGCTTCCAGTCCTGTCGAATGATTTTGAGCGACTAAAATATTTTAAAACAAAATTGAAGTTAGTAGAATAAATTTTTTGGAAGCCTAGCTAACAAATATATATAGTATATAATAAAATTGAAAAGCTATTTCCTTTAAAGAGAAATCAATCTACATTTACTTTGGAAACTACATGGATTGGCCAATTTTTTGCCTGTTACCATAAGTCCTTATATATATATGAAAGTTCTTTTATAACATTTTACTATAAATAATATAAAACTAGTTGTAGTTACGTTATGTTTAAAAATCAAAAAAGTCTTCGATAAAAAATTATTTTTTATTTCTAAAACAGACTATTGCTTATTCGGCTCGGCTGTAGAAATATATAATATTTTTTGTACATATAACCCGGAACAGGTTTTGCATTTAGGCTATGAGTAATTTTCCACATAGGCAAGCCAGTTAGGTTGGGAATAGCTGATTCCACTGTATTAAGCTGATATATGTAATTCATATGAATTTATTGATTATTTTGAGCCAAAGTAAAATTAGTCCTTAGTATAATATTAATCTGGAATGACTGTAAACTTGGCTTTTACTTACTTTATTACTTAATTGGTTATCACAGACTAATGATATATATCTACGAATCCAGACATTGATCTTAAGGTTTAATTAGTAATGTAGTATCAGTCAAGTAAGTATTTAAAATCAATGCTCCTTTGATAATAGTTATAGGTAGGTCCGATTGGGCAATCAATTTCTCGGTGGAATGAGAATTGCATGACAAAGCAAATGTATAAGTTTGACGAAGCTAACTTCCGGCAAGTGCGATTTTAATAAATCTGTCCTGTTTTAACATTACCGTTAAACAATTTAAATTGTCATTACTTATTGCCCAATAATATTAGCAAACATGTAAAAACACAATTATAATTATTCAAGCTTTTTGTATTGCACCAACCAGTCTAAACATTTATTCAACGGTTTAATTAACATTATAACATTTATTACGACAGGATTTAAAACGGCAAGGTAATTATTTACTGCGTTCTCACTCTTACAGAAATTAGTTTAATTGATTGTATTTGTTGTTTTTGCTCTCTTAATGCATAAATTCTTACGCAAGAATTATAATGCTCAATATCATTTATACCTTTGGTTTAATCAATAAAATAGCATTTGTCAAATTAGTATTTAAAACAAATAAATAATTTGTCACGGCCTCTTTACTCATTGCAAAATGCGGGCCACATGTAATAGGTAGCTCACACTGTGCCTTCCATTTCGCCGTGTAATAATAATCGCGCTTTCCTCGGTTAAATCCAAACCATTTCATTCTCTGCCTAGCTACCAAGTTAATACTGTTTAGTCTAACAGAGACAGCTCGTGTCTGTAAAAATATGGATAGTGCCAGTCCTCCAATTAATGCTGCAGCCGACGCCACTACGATAAATAGTGGCAAAACCCCAAATCCGTTTACAGCTTTCCATGCTAAAACGGTGAGAAATAGTTGACTCCATGCTATCAGGTATAATAAAAGTTGGCTTATAAATTCCCGAAAAATCATTGCAAAAGCATGAACCATTGTGTAGCAATGTATTAACTGATCTTCCGGTATTTCTGCAACTAACATTGTTTCCAAGTGCTTGTCTAACTTAGTAAAAAATAATATCATAAGAAGGAGTAGAATGAAGAGATATTTGAAAAATGTGTAGATGAGAATAGAGTAAATCAAAATGGAATTCCAAGCTGAGGTGATGATTGCGTAAGTTGTTTGATATTTGGGATCCGGTAACAGGAAATATTGAATGACGGTTTGACAAGGGTTAAAATCCAAAAAAGATGTAATGAATGGCCAAGGTAAAATAAACTGAATTATGCCCACCATGTAATACGTCAATAATATGCCGACAAAATCAAATCTTGGTTGTACCATGGGTATTCCTGTTTTTGTAAGATCGTATTTGGATTAGGTAAAAGCAGGCAATCTTAAATGTTAAATTATACTTTGATTTAATTACCAAGGTTTATCTCTTCCTGAAAAAATTGATTCAGCAAAATAATTTGATCCTGATTTGACACGAAAGCTAAAATGGATAATGTAACCAGTTGAACTGAAAGTAGAAGGTATATCATGAACACCATTTCCAATATTCCGATAGAAGCCAGTTTTCCAGAGGAGTAGAAATGCTTTTCCATAAATATTTCAACGCATCCAAATATGTACAGGAAAGAGAGAACGGTTACCGTGAAACTCCAGAGAATATTTTGTCGTTTGATTGGATATAGGTTTAGACAGAGACGGTTATTTTGTACATTTACATCAACACAAAGTGCTGGAATCAAACCAAAACTGTGCTTGTACAGCAATAGTGCCCGCTTTGTATGCTGCCCCAGTTCCATTATGATACCAGAGTCCCAAAATATTATTACTTGTTACTGTAAGATTTTTTGTTTAAATTGTTCATATAATTGTGTGTTCAATTAACTAACTGTATAATTTGTAACTTCTAACTAACTTTGGCACGTCAGTTTGCTTTAAAGTAGATAATTTCGGCTTTATTCAAATATATCAATTAATGATCCATTCTACATCGTTTTGTTTAAAAACCAAGTATGCTTTAACCAAATTTAGCAGATTTTCCCTTCACAGAATAAATTGAACAGGAAACAAGAAGAGATTCCAAGCAATTAAATGTAATACAACCAAGATTAGTTAATTATGGCTTGTGAACGTGCGTACGCTTAATTTACTCTGGAAACGGCTACGGATATGGTTTAGAAATATTCCATCCAATTCGTAGAGCCTAATACAGTATAAATAGTCGCCCATAACAAATATCGCATTAAAGTTATAATTTATTTAAACGTCTAAAGTTAATTTAGGTAAAACGACTACACAAATGATAAAACCAAGCTAAGCTAATTTTTTTCCGAAATTCCAATGTGAATAATTTATCTAAGCAAAAATTATACGCTATAAAATGTTAACTATACACCTGTTATCATGTTTCCCAGCTAGAATACGTATAAACTATTGTAGTCCGTGTAGACGCTTTTTGATTATTTAGAACCGGAAGAATTTTTCATTTATATTTTTTATAATATATTTAGTATTCATTTTATTACGGGTGAATTTACGTATGATATGTGACAAACTTCTAGCATAACCGTCCACAAAATCAATTTGTCAAAGAGCCAGAATCTGTTTCACTTTCTCAACAACTTGGTACTAAAATCTGTGGCGTAGGTGCCTACAACTACATCAATGTGAAATTTAATGCGAACCAAATTTATTATATTTATTTTTCAGCATCAAACATGTCTAATTTACACTATCATAATCCATATACCTTATGAAATTAAGAACACAAAGTGCTGTTATTCATGAATATACGTATAAGCTTGTTCATATATGTATGTACTAATCCAAAAATTCATGGTATTATTAACAATATAGCATTAGTTAAGTTAGTATTTAAAACTGCAAAGTAATTATTGACAGCTTCATTACTAATAGCAAAATACGAACCACATGTGATAGGCAGTTCTGATTGCGCTTTCCATTTCACGGTGTAATAATAACTGGATCTTGTTCTGTTAAAACCAAACCATTTATTTCTATTGAATGTCACAAGACGAATACTGTTGAGTCTAACATTCAACAACATTCTTAGGAGACATACAACCATTAATATACCACCTATAAATGCAGCCGTTGTTCCAATCAAAATAAAAGTAGGCAAATCCCTAACTGCATTAATGGAAAACCATGCCAACAAAACTAAAAAGAGTTGAGAGGACGTTATCAGGTAAAGTACTAGTTTACGTAGGTATTCCCGTGCGATCATGATATAAACACATATGATTACATAGCACTTTACTAGTCGATTTTCTAGGATATCTCCAGCTAGCAGTGTTTCCAGATATACTATTATTTCCATGAACATCATGCTTGGGTATATTATCGCTAAAAACATATACTTGAAATGGGTATAGATTTGAATGGCGAATAAAGTTATTGATATAGTAGTCGATAGAATTGTTGTGCTGAGATGTTGATAATAGGGATCCGGTATGAGGAAGTGCTCAATCAATATTCTCCACGGGTTGATGTCTAGAAATGTGTTGACGAATGGGAGAGGAAGGATAAACATGATTAAGCCGATCATGTAATACGTCATGATGATTCCCAAAATGTCAAGATTGTTCCGACGTATAATTGGGGTACCTACAAAATTAAAGCAATGTCGTTAGTTTTACGACTTAAATTTTGTTTTCAATCCGCATGAGTTTCTTACCAATATTGAGTCCCTCATTTAGGATCTGGTTAAGACGTGGAATCCAACACCGGTGAGAATGCGTTGCATGTAACCAAACAACCACAAGTAGGGCCAAACCAAAATAGAATGTGATTACAACAATTTGCACAAGTTCCAATGCAGAGATTGGTTTGTCATGAGTGAGAAATAGTGATTCAAATAGAAATATGGCAGATCCAGAAATATACAATATAGTGGTTACCAGTATTGTTAAAACCCATAGGAAATTACGTTTATTGATTGGGTGATATGTTTGAATGTAGATTTCATTTTCCCGATGAATTTCAAACAGTGCTGTTGGAAATAAACCAAAGCTGTGCCGATATAAGTAAAACGCGGTTTTGCAGTATGGTGTAAATACCATTTTTCCCAAGCAGCCAGCAAATCGTAAGAATGCTTTATTCTAGTTTTGAATGTTGACGAATGTATGGAGGATTTGATTACAGCTCAAACTAATGATCTTGAAATAATTACTTGGACAAATTATTAAAATCGTATATCAAAAAAGTATTCAATGCTCATATATCGCCCAGGCTGTATCTGTGTTTGAAATTTACTGGAGTGGATTAACTAGGTTTAATATCCTTCAACATATATGAGTAAGAAAGAAGTAAGTAGTTTTGGTCATAGGGAGTGGTCCTGTTTGACTAAGTTCTAATATAAGCTTCTGGGAAAAAAGGTTGGAAGTGTTATTGGAAATTTGCATGAGATTCAACATTGTAAGTATTTGATGGTATACACACATATGTTTGAATTTTTGCTGAAAAGAACATTTTTAGCCATCCAGGTATAAATCTAAAAGGCTTTCGGAAATGTGATTCTAAATAATTTAGTAAGCATTATTCAAACTATTTTTGAAATTCACAAAATTCCCATACCCAGCATGTATGTTTCAATATTCAAGTCGAAAATTCAAAAGTAAAAATGATACTTATAAAGTAAAAAAGTATAATATTATTTAGCTCATTCTATCGTTATACCACATATTTGTATTAAATTATTTTAAAACGTTAATAAATCAAGCCGTTTTAAACAGTTCCCCCAAACCTTATACCATAACCGTATTCATGTAATACATAGGATTGATATTAATCTTGGACTCCACTTAAAATTTAATATATTATGCACATTATAAATCACTTGTATGTTTTGCATTGCGGATACTTTACTATATGGAAAAACCCAGTGTAGAAAAGAAAGTTCATTCCACACAATTTTGAAAAAACTACCTTACAGATTCCAGTAAAATCAATTGGAAGACACGAACCAGTATATACCATATTAGTCAATCCCCCTGTTCAGAAATCTATAGTAGATATGGATACATATCTGTATATCAATATGTGTCCCAATAATATACTTAACATCTAAATATTAAACAGAATCGTCCTTTAATTTCAGATAAGTCAACATTAACTGCTGACATCAAATCATAAATAAAGTCATATAATATAATATATTATGTTAAATGGTTGCCTGGTTTACTGATCATTTTCATTTACATGCAACAGATGGCAGTAAGTCTGAGTAAATGTTTTAAAATTTATTGCTGCAGGTTATATTTACTTGACATAGTAAATATTAAAGGATAGAAATTGTGTGCTTTCAACTTGCTTTTTAAGTATTTTATAACCATATCCTTAATATCAGCATCTTAAAAGTTGACTGACCCCCCTAAAATTTTCATCTCACAGATTTTCATGAAATTTTCAATAGAGACAAGTAGTCCAACAAAACCGCAAAAGGGTACACTTTCAGGGGATATATCTTCTAATTATCTAGCAGGGGAATCTCTACGATTTTTGAGTTTCGGCCTTCGGCCTTGTTTCGGTGTGAAAAGTTGCAGAAAGGCAAAACCCAGAGCCATTTTTATGTGCAAAACACTGGGGCAATTTTAAATCCTTATAACTCTCCAAGGTTAATAAATTGCGAAACTCGGAAACATGCGTCTTGTAGATCTTGCCAAGGTGATAAAAACGTGATATCTCATTGTTAGCTGCCAATAACGTTCTTGGCGTAAGACGCAGTTAAACGTTGGGTAGTTTTTAAGATCAAAGTTTTGGCGTTTGAGAACTTACTGTGGCCACACAGTAATATAAATTTTCAAAAATGGTTTTTTACATTCGATAGTCCAGTGGATTTTGTTGATGGTCATCTTTCTTGATGGCCTGTATTAGTTCTCTTTGTACAGTAATTTCTTCCGTTTCCGTTTCAGAAATAAGTCACAAAAATGTGAAAAATAATTATGTGGTTAGTGTTGTAAAAGGACGTTATTGTTCACCCTACGTGAAGAAATGTCCATATTCAGGAAATACAATAAAATCTAAAGGGGAGTAATATAATGAAATGAAATATGGAACAATCAGTCAAACAATAACCTATTGGTAAATGGGTAATACAAATTTCAATATTAAGCAACCAATGCTCGTTCCTGATTCTCTTTCTTCAGTTGAGTTCTTCTTCTTAACAAACAAAATTCTTGAGTTGATTCCGTAACGTTGGCCACCTTCCACAAGTCATAATCTGACGCTTTGTATGTCCCTTGAATCAAAACTTCCATACTTGTGTCATAATTCACCAGAAATGTATTCACCAGTCGGACGGATGGAGGGCATATTATTACGACAACGTATCTTGCGATCCTTAATTATATAAGTTTGTTATAACCTAAGTGGAAATTCATCTGATGTTAACATTACAAACTTTTGAATAATGCATCACCTTCATGCTTCAAATTCAATCGCCCAACTCTGATATAAATGAGTACAGTCACGTTACGATTTTGCAAAGGAATGTTTTAAAGCGGATTAACTTTTTAGAATGATAAATGCTTTCCATTTATTTTAACATGTGTCCGTCACCCGTATCATGACCAGCACAATTATTGATTTTCTGAAGAAATTCAATTCAATCGCAGCATATTAAGTTTAATATGTCAACCATCCAAAAAAATTTGTTTATACTTTATTTCAAAGTGGTATTTCCTTGTGTACTCTTAGTAGCGATTTAATTTTGTCAAAAATACGGTTCGATATATGACATTTTCACTGGTTATAGTAGTTTAATAAATTCAAAGGACATTTATAAGGCACCTATCAGGTTTTATAACTGATAAAAAGAACCATGGCAATACGTGGTATTTTTACCAATCAAATCTATGGGAAATCAATCCTGTAATAATATAATTCAATCGAGATTAATCATTCATTCGCATTATTTCTTAAGCTTTAATTTCTTTGAAACTTTGAATCTTAGCTTTAAGACGTTAAAGTAACAAATCCCATACAACAATCTAAAGTAGGAAACAACAAGGTGTACATGTGTTATTAATGAGTTTAAGAATTGTGTTATTCCAAACTGCATTAAAGGAATTAATTTCCACAGTGCAAATGAAATGAAAATAAAACTATGTATTCCAAATACTACAAAGCAAACAAATCCAAAAGGTGACTTTATCGGTATGGATCGGGGAACACGGAGACTTGCCTGCAATGGAGACCACTTGGTTTTATCTTTAAGTTTTTGCGATTCAATTATCATTTTATGTGTTTGCACAACGATTCCCATTTCGTCGAATATCAAAAATAGTTTATCCAGTCGGTTAGAAGACTTTCCCCAAGTCACATATCCCAGACGGATATTCGAGTATATCTTTTCTGGTAGAGGAATGGAACCGCATATATACTTGGTTTCTACGATTACTTTATCCGAAAGCCTTAGGATTTTTGAAAGAAATGGGGTTGAGCTAAACAAATATGTTCTAATATCAGCCACTCCAAGATTTCGCTTATGCTTCAGGTTATCAAGTGTCAGCCCAAGTGCATTGAGATCAACTTTTGTGCGCGGACCCACAACAGAAAGTAGATTAGAAAATCGCTCAACTCCGAAAGCTTTTGCAAATTCTTCTTTCATTACGGGAGAGACGGTAGCAATAACTTGATGCATAGTTTGCCGCACAAATTGAAACTTGTAGTTCTGCATGGCTAATACTTTGAGAGACGTTGGTGCTCTAATAGAAATATTTTCGGTTGAAAACTCGGCAGAATACATTGCCGACAGGAAGATTGTCCCGATTATAAATGAAGAGGCCAATATTCTCGGTTTGAATCGCATACACTGTCTTCCAACAAGTAGCCAAAACAATTCAATTCCAATATACACTTTTTTGTAAACATAGCCTAAGCACAACAAAACGGAAGCCAATGCTAGCCAAATTCTCCACTCGAACACGGAAATGAATTTATCCCATTTTTGTCCAATTTCGTCAGAAATACTTCCGCAGTACATAATTATAAATTTTGCTTGGGCCAAAGCTCTCATTTTTGGACGATGGGATAATTCAAGGTTGGGATATTCAGAGTTCAGTGGTTGAAGCCAGTAAACCTTCAATTGGTTAGTGTTTTCGTTTTCGTCATCCATCAAGTCAGTTGAAGCTGAGAAAGATATATTGAGGACTTTCGACACCGTAAGTAGCCCTACAACGTAACCTGTTTGACATCGTGGTAAGGCATTATAAAATATTTTACGCACTTTGGAAATACAGTCTGTTGAATTTAATGCGTTTGGTGTGTTGATACTACCGTATAATTGGACAAGCGACGTAATTGCATTTTTCTGCGTCGATGACTTGCATTTCCCGATTTGATTATTCATCACTCTTGAAAATTTAGTAATTTTCGTATAGTTCCCGCTGCATTGTATTGTGTACATACCTGTCTCTTCAGAAATCCATACTATTTCATTTTGTGCTTCTTCAACTCCATCCAAATTGTATATTTCCCTGGGATTATCCCTAGAGTCGAATCGTTTATTTTGAAATTTTGCAAAGTAAGCATAATCTGAGTACTGATATCCCGATAATTTTATCCCCATATTTGTTCCGTTTTTAGTAATTGTGTCTAATAGAATTAGAATGCAAGATGGATCAATATAACGACTTGTGAATCTTAGGTAGCCTATCTTGTGAGAAGCCTGAAAATTCTCGTCCTCAATCTGATCCTTTCCTATAGAAAGACTTAACTCATGAACCTCAAGCATGGTTACTGGTGTCACAATATCATCGTAAAGTATGATCCACACATTCCTGATACCACCATCACCTTTGTTTTCTGAGATTACCAGAACTGAGCACTGAATATCTAAAGAAAGCGTACTTCGATTTGAATTTACAGAAACCAATAAAGCGGCCAAAAATGCCACTGAAATTAGGTTTATAGCAATCATAATTGATTCCAGAGTACTAATATGAAGAAAATAAATTTTAGTATTTCAGCCACTGTTTCAATAAGCTTCTCCAATATATCAGTGAAGTAAACCTCACGATAGAAACCAGTATTTAAATTGTCATCCTTCCTACTCCTTGACATTTTCCAGTATAGGAAGTGAAAACAAGAAAAACTATTTACACGAACATGTATAAATCGCGTGAAGTATTCATATAATCCTAACGGTTAGGACCTAACCATATTATATCTAGTATCATACTATTATTCTTTAAATAACAGCCGAGCGGCTGTTTAAATGAAAGGGCAGCGAATAAACTTTTAAGATTACTGCCGGAAATCCAGAGACAGTATGACATGACAACTCATAATTGTAGGCTTTGTAAGCAGGCGTCAATAATACCAATCTACTCACATATTAGAAATAATGTTTACACGAATGGTGCACATGCCGATATTCATAAATCTATCGAGCCAATTGCCGCCTACTGATGTATATCATTCCAGACATGAAACGATTTTAAGATAATTAGGTAAACTGTTTACTTGCTATTTTGTAGGAAATGGATTTCATTTGCAAAAACAAGAAGAGACTTGATATGCAAGTAATTTTTGAACTTTGGTAAGCGCTAGGTATCATGAGAATGTCTGACATTGGATCATATAATTATGAAACCCTTGACATTTGAGACATTGAACCCATGGATTCTGTATAATTGACGGGTTTATTCTTATTTTAATTTAAAGGTATTGAATTATTAAAATAAAAGCTTGAAAAATAATATGGAACACCTGTCGCAAAGAATTTTTTAAGCATATCATTCAACACCAAAAGTAAGAAATAATCTTTAAATACATCTTTTGGTATTGCATGATCGTAATCAGTATCATAGCATCACAAAAATAAATAAAATAAATAATTTTCAAAATAAATTGATTTTTACCAAAATCGATCTTATGTTTGAGCACTAAATCTATTTTTTTTAAATTTAGCTTGCATTAATTCGTTTGCCTTTTGAGATTAAAAAACTAGTAAAAACATAAGAATTATTGGTTAAATTCATCTTCTGCTATTACACTAGTTATTACATATAAATATGCATTCTATGCTTTGATTAAGAAGACGCGATTGTGTAAGTTAGTATTCAAAACGGAAAAGAAATTATTCACTGTTTCTTCTCTAAATTCAAAATATGATCCACAAGTAATTATGAAGTTGTGATCGAACTTTCAATTTTGCGGAGTTTCAATAACTGCATTTTATACTGGAATATTTAATATGAAATTATAATTCTATAACAACAATTTGATATATGAGCACATTAGTTCAAATTGTGACTCGGTTCTTGCATAAATTATTAAGAACGATACATAAAACTGAACCAAGAAGAAACGAGGATATCGATTTTCTTATTTGCTCTTCAAAGGAAAAATAGCTTCAAATGTTTGACATATACCCACACAAATATTATATCTATTGTAATTTCACTTTGGAAAAATCTATACAGCTACGGATTAATCAATAAAATAGCATTGGTGACATTAGTATTTAAAACTAGCATGTAATTATTAACTGCATCTTTTCTTATAGTAAAATTTTCTCCACAAGTAATGCGCAACTCAAACTGGGCCCTCCATTTGACAGTATAATAATAATAATACTTACTTCGATTAAATCCAAACCATCTTGCCCTTCTCCTACTAATCAACCGAATACTGTTCAACTGAACGTATAAGACTATTCTAAGGAGGCATACAATTATCACGAGAACTCCGAGAAATGTAGCTGTTGTGGCTGCAAGGATAAATACGGGGAAATGTTCAAATCCACATATTGATGTCCAAGCCGATAGAGTTAGGATAGATTGGGTCCATATTATTGGATACAACAGTAAACGACTAAATAGATTGCGAAATATCAACACAAAAACGCAAAGTCTATGCATGGCCAGATGTCCACATTATTCTTGGTACGTTTTACGGTACATTCATTAACACTACCGAAGTGATCAATTTACCTACCTACAAGTACTGATAAGTTTTATTTGAACTAGAAAACAAATATACGAGTATAAATAAGTTGGAACGGAAACAAAATTTTTTTTCTCAAAGAGCTCCTTTATTATATTTTTTATTCAATAATGGTTTATTACAGAATCATTCTGTAATGCCTGCAAGCTTAATGTATTACTTAAAGTAATTTACTTTGATAAGAATCATCTATTATTTTTTAATTAGTTTATAAGGAAAATAAATTAGTTTATTTATTGTTCATATGAGCAAGTATGCTTAGCCCTAACGGTTTCGATAAGGATTATGTTTACCTATGGCTTAATCAATAAAATTGCATTAGTTAGATTTGTATTTAAAACCATAAGGTAATTATTGACGGCCCCTTTACTGATAGAAAATTTCCCACCACAAATAATAGGCAGGTCACACTGGGCTTTCCAATTTGCTGTATAATAATAGGAATGCCTACTCCGATTAAATCCAAACCATCTTCTCCTTTTCCAACCAATTAAATTAATACTACTCAACCGAACGCACAATGCTATTCTAAGTACACAAACTGATATTCCTAATGCTCCTAGAAATGCTGAAGCTATTGCGGCAACTGTAAAAATGGGCAAAATACTAAACCCATTTATAGACAACTAGGCAAACATGGTGAGAAGTACTTGGCTCCATATCACCAAGTACAAAACTAAGCGACTGATGGGTTCACGGAATATCATTACTATACCCGTACTTGAGAATAACACCTTAGCAGACGATCTTCAGTCATTTCAGTTAACAATAATGCCTGCATCTTTTGCTTCAGCTCAGTAAAAGTTACAATAAAGATGAGAAGCAGAACAAATAAATATTTGAAAACTAAGTATATCAGCACAGACTGGATTATCAACGCAATTCCTTGAGTAATGAGAATAGTCGCTAAATCTTGATATTGAGGCACGGGCAGTATAAAATATTGAATGAGGATTCGGCAAGGATCGAGATCCAAAACTGAATTAATTAGAGGCAATGGAATAATAAAGCAAATTATCCCAGCCATATAATAAGTTAGAAGTGGACCCACAATGTCAATTCCATGGGGATATCGCCGCAATCCTAAGAAATGCTTCAAATATTTAATGGATTGTGGAAATACGAGATATACAATTAAAATAAAATGATTAGAAGAAGATATCAAGCTGTGGCACTTCATTTAAGAACTTGTTGAAGGTAGACTTAGGTTTGTGATTGGACGCCATTGTGTGAAAAAATACTGTCATGAAAAGTATACATTTTAGCAAGAATGTTATTATTATCACTTGTAACAATCCAATTGACGTTGATTTTTTCAGAAGGGAATAACAATTTTGTAATTAAAATTTTCGCACTACAAATCTTATACAGTGAAGTGAGAATGGCTACCGTTATAATCCAAATAATATTTTTTGGATTGATTGGGTAACGTATTATGCAGAGTTTGTCGTGTTTCATGCTAACGTCAAACAGGATTGGTGGGATGATGCCAAAGCTGTAATTGTATAAGTCAACTGCTAATTTAATGCAATGGGATAACTCCATTTTGGTTCCTTGAATATTAAAGAATGATGCAAATCCAAGAAGTTTTTTTGATACGGACGGATAGGTACGGTTTACTTAAATCAAATACTTGTTTCGCAAGTTGAAAATTTCTTTGAATGTGTTGGTTACGACAAACCAAAGGAAAACGATTATAATATTTAAAAATAGCCTTGAGGGTAATTTTAATGGGGAAGCATAATTTGTATTGGGTTTTTCATGTAAATTTTAGTCCCGGTCTAAATCGAACAGTATAAATGTTATCGAATATTGTTTGAAGGAATTAAATGTAGTTATCACTCTAGCTATAATTCACGTTACAAAATTCACATACGCAGCCCCATTTTTTCAACCCATTACCTGTCGTTGAAATGGTAAAATTCCATCTAAATCTTTTGGATCCAAACAATAAAGCTACAATGCAGGAAGCGGAATTACCAAAATTACTGAACTCATTCTAATCGCAGAAATTAATAATAATCAGACAAATAAAGAGATATAATGTACCTAAATGTTTGATTGAAAATAGTCTCAATTACTATACGGAAAACATGGAAAACATATGTATGATTTATATGTTTGAAGCAAATTTGGTAATTTAGACAAATTACTACGACCAAATTATTGTGTTTTTTATTTAACAATGTATTGTGAACAGACTGATGATTAGTGATTCATTTAATGATTTTGGATTCACGGATGTAACCGCCAGAAGGATTTTGTTACATTCCGCAAAACTTCAAGGTAAGCTTCAATAGATTTAGGAATTTGTGCCCATAAATAGCCTATTTCGCCATTATTGCTTTTTGTGAACGCATGCAATTTATTTTCTATTAAATAGTAAATTACAAATTTGATTGAAAACATTATCTCAACTTACATTATTGTTTGAAAGCATAACCACAAAAGACAGAAGCTACATAATATTTAGTATTAAATCAGCCATAATCTAAACATCTCTAGTAAGGCTAGTAAATCATTCTGGTCCAAACCATTACGCAGAAGAAATATTTATACAATTATATCCTGAAGTTAATTTTAAATAAATTGTTTCACAGAATTAGATATAATTCTTCGTATGCATATCGCCGATCTGAACGGAGATTATGCCAAGTAATTTTTGCGTTGTTAACCCTATTAAATAAAAACTAAAATTTGAGATTTTAAAGAAATTGTACAAAATGGCATTTTAATTAATCACCAGTATATTTTTAATTTAGATTGTCATGATATATCAATGTTGGCATTGAAGATTTATTTTATATTTCACACATAATATTAATTAAATTTAGCAATTATTAAAAATATTAATTTAACAATTTAGCAGTTTTTGAGACACTTAATACTTAAAATGTTTGTAATGATTAATCTTGGTTAATTACTACGAACTGAATATATATTGCTATTATAAAGAATATAGTGTTTTGTATATACAATTTATTAAATGCAAACATTTATGCTATGGTCTAAGTAACAAAATCGCATCAGTCAAATTGGTATTTAAGACTGCAAAATAATTAATCACTGCACCTTGACTAATTGCAAAATACGGACCGCAAGTTATAGGCAGCTCCAACTGAGCCCTCCATTTTGTTGTGTGATAATAACTGTGCTTTGCCGTATTATAACTAAACCACCTGTTTCTACCATTTGTAACTAAACGAATACTGTTCAGTCTAATATTCAAAATCATACTTAGGAGACCTACAACAATTCCAAGTCCTCCAATTAAACCAAACGTTGTACCAACAAGAATAAAACCAGGCAAACTATTAAATCCATTAATAGATAGCCATGCCAGCACCACAATGAAAACTTGAGTGGATGTTATCGCGTAAAGCATTGATGTACTGATATACTCCCGAGTTATCATAAATAGAATTCGTATGTTGATATAACCTCGTATCAATCTGGTTTCAGGTATTTCACCAAGCAGCAGGGCTTCCAGATAGGTTCTCACTTCAGTGCATATCATCCCTGAATATATTAGCATTAAGAATAGACACTTCGAATATGTATACAATTGTAATGCAAAGACACTGACAGAAATACAAGTTGATAGAATTATCGTGCTGAGTTTTTGGTAATGGGGATCCGGCATGAGATAATGCTGAATCAAGATGTGGCATGGATTTATATCAATAAATGTGGTAAGAAATGGGAGAGGAATGATAAACAAAATCATACAAATCATATAGTAAGTCATGAGGATTCCTACAAGGTCAAGTCTGATGTCCTGTCGTATAATCCGTGTACCTAAAAATAAAGAGACGGGATTAGATTTATTTTTTGCTTCTCTCCAAATCCAAATCAATTCTCTTACCAATATTGACTCCTTCATGTAGAATGTTGTTAAAAAGCGGAACCAAATGGCCCTGAGAATGCAATAAATGTAGGAAAAGTACAACAATTTGGGCCAGCCCCATTGCAAATGTGACAACGACTGTTTGAACAATTTCCAGTGCGGAGTCTGGTTTATCACGAGAAATCAGTAGGTTTTGGATTAGAAATGCGACGGATCCAGAAATGTACAATAAAGTGATAGCCCATATTATTAAATGCCATAGGAAATTTAATTTGGAGATTGGATGATGTTTGAGTTTGTAAATATCGTTTTCGTGATGAGCCTCAAAGAGAGTCGTGGGAAATAAGCCGAAGGTGTGTCGATACAAGAAAAATGCAGTTCTGCAGTATGGAGTAAACGCCATTATCTTAGATTAACCAGTGCATATAGTATATTTAGTATATGTAACAGCTTCGAAGCGTAACAAAAATACACTGACGGCTTTTCAGGAAACAAAATTGACTTATTCTCAAAATAGAAGTATGTAAGTATTTATAAACTGGCTAATAGTATTACCACTCAAATATTTAATTGAAATAGCTAATACCTAGTGGTAACATAACGAATGATATCAACTTTAAGTAATTGTTCTGTTGGTCATAATGGGCGGAAAAAGGTAAGTGATAGATTATTTGAAAGAGGAAACTCTAAACTATCCTTTCGTAATCGGCTCACTTCCTAGGGTTTTTTACATAAGAACAACTGAGGCGGGTATTAAGCGTGCGTCGATTGTTCACAATCATCACCATGGGAAGACAAGTAGAAAATTTTTAAAACTTCGGGAATCGGAGGGCAACTCATCCACCGCACCGTTAAACGATACCAGGATACTGGAAGCATCAAAAAACGTAAAAGTCCAGGAGGTCCTCGCACCACTCGCATTCCTGCCATGATTAAGAAGTTACATGAACGGATTCGCAGAAATCCATGCCGATCTCAGAGAAAGTTGGTTTTACAACTAGAAACATCGGACAGGACAATAAACCGGGCCTTAAAACATATCCTGGGACTCGAGGCTTTAAAAAATTGGACTTGTCATTTACTGACCGTCGATCAGAAGACAAGAAGACTAGAAAGAAGCAACAGTCTGTTATGCCGGCACGGGAGTGAAAGTGCAAACGGATCCTCTTCACTGACAAGAAGATTTTTATTGTTGAGGCTTCCGTCAGCTAGCAAACAGACCGGATATATGCTCAGTCATCCTCTTGGATCCCCCAGGCGAAGCAGCGAGTTTACAGGATTCATCGTCCTGGAAATGTGATGGTTTGGGTCGGGGTAACCTGGAACGGCAAGATTTACCTGCATTTTGTGGAGAAAGGGGTACAAGTCAATGTGAAGACCTATCTGACCGACATACCGATTTCTGGTGAAATCCCTTACCAGTATTCTCTTCAACCAAGGACATTGAACTTCCAGCAAAACTCGGCTCCAGCTTACATAGCTAAAGTTGTCCAGAAGTGACGGAAAGACGAAATTCCAGCGTTCATTTCACCCGAGGAATGGCGCGTGTTCTCCCCAGACCTCAACCCCTTCGACTATTCCATTCGGGCGAAGTTAGAGCCTAAAGTCTCCGCTACTCGGCACAAAAGTTCGGAATCCGAAAAAACATCCCTGCTCATGGAATGGCCACTTTTCTCCCAGGAGATGGCGCGTGCCGCAACAATGGAGTGGTGTGTCAGACTTAAGGCGTTTGTGAAAGCAAGAGGGGCGCTTTGAGGTTTCATGATACTTTCTTATACTTATGGTACTTGTGTATCTGTGTGTAAAATTTTATGGCTGAATAATAAACACAAAGCTAGAAAATCAACTTTTTTTCGATATCATTCATTATGGTACCACTAGGTATTTAAATTTAGATTTAACCAAAATGTCAAGAAATCAATTTTTGGGGATTTCAAAATTCAAAGTGTATGCATGCAATGTTATTTTTTGTATTGGATGTATATTCGAGCTAAATGCTATATTATTCTTGGTAAGCTTGTATGGTAGCTAATACAAAATATACGAGTTAAACAAAAAACGAAGATCAAATGTCACTAAAAATTAATACGGAAAGTTCAAATGTAAATACAGTATAACCTAAATAATTGCCGAGTAGTTAAATAATGTCTTCGCAAATCAAATAGAAATTTCTATCAAGAAAAAAGAAGAGCACATTTTGCAAAACCGAAATAACTTGTTTGATTAGCAAGTACGTATTGTCACTCTAATGAAGATGGCGTTGTTGGAAATTGTTATCTAAATGCTCTAGCTTTTTCATAAAACTTCATGCACATTTATAACCACTACCGAAGTTATCAATTTAGCTACCTAGTAGTACTGATCAGTTTAATTTGAACTAGAAAACAAATACACGCGTATAACTAATTGTAAGATGAAACAAACAAATTTGTTTTTCGCAAAAAGCTTCTTTATTATATTTTTATTCCAAAATACGTGGAGCATTCAATTTTGAGCGGCACTCGCTAAAATCGAAATATCTCAGAGATAGGCAAATGAGCATGCTCCCAGTTTTCTGTGTAGATAAAGCCAACCTTCTTTTCTTATGAAATCCAAATCATGTCTCTAAATCTTCACAGTCGAAAGTTTTACGCCCTACAGTCAACACCATGAAATTCTCAAACAAACAAGAACGGTAGTTTAGTCAGTCCCTTTACTTGCAAAGCTTCCGGAGAGCATCCGTAAGTGGTGACTTGAAAAAGATAATGAGGAAGCAAACATCCCCATGGCATACTGTAAATCGGCGGTGCTCAAGATTTAAAATGGGTGACATGTCAGTGGGGAATAAACCTGGAAAGTTGATGGTACATACTGCCACGGATGACGTTCAAGTAAAAAAGGTAGAGCGCGTATTGGATAGAGATAACAGTCTGACCTTAAGTGAGATAGCTGAAATAGTGCGTATATCTGTGGGCTCTGTGTTCACAATGTAACAGCCATCCACCGTGTAGTGTTGCGCCGTGCTAGGTGGATTCCGAAAATACTTACCAAACAATGGAAGAAAAAATAAGTGCAAAGCATGCACAGTTACGTCTCTTGTTTTCTGGTTTACAACTAGAGTTTAATCAGTGGGGATTTTAGTAAAGGAAAGACATTGACTGGATATGTCTACTCGCCAATCCTGGTCAAGCTGAAGTATTCTCATATAAGAAAACGTGGTACAAAAAGATGGAGTAATTTGGTATATTTGCTTAATGAAAGTGCACCAAACCATATTTCATGATTCGCCGAGGACACCATTGACCAGTTAGGATTTACTCTGCTCAGCCATCCTACTTACAACCCTGACCCCGCACCGTCTGATTACTTTCTATTTCCAAAAATGAAGAACTATCTGAGTTGGTGGTCATATTCTGATGTTGATGAGCTAGAAAAAAGTGTCAGAGAATGGCAACAACATCGGCCCAACTCCTACCCAAACCAAGGCATGTGCGCTGTTGTTAACTGGTGGGAAAAGTGCATCAGGGCTAAGGGAATGTTTGTGGAAAAATAGGTGGAAATTGCTCTTTAGACATTAGAGATATTTAGATTTTAGCGAGTGCCACTCAAAATTGAATGCTCCTCGTATTTTATTGCAGAAACATTTTGTCGGAATTCTTACAAGCTTAATGCATTACTTTGATAAGGATCATCTATTTAATTTTTAAATTAGTTTATTTCTTTTGCTTACGAACGAATATGCTTATCCCTAATGTTTTCGATAAGCATTATGTTTACATATGGCTTAATCAACAAAATTCCATTAGTTAGAATTGTATTCAAAACCAAAAGGTAATTAAGTATTGACGGCCCCTTTACTAATAGCAAAGTTTCTACTACAAGTAATAGGTAGATCACGCTGGGATTTCCAATTGGCATCCGAGCAAAATATATATTATATAATTTAAATGTGTTGGATTCGTCATAAGCAAATTGATACATATATTGCTAAGGGTGAATCAATAAAATCGCATTTGTAAGATTTGAATTCAAAACGGAAAGATAATTATTAACAGCCTCCTTACTAATAGAAAAATTCTCTCCACAAGTAATATACAGTTCATACTGTGCTCTCCATTTGGTCGTATAATAATAATAATATTTGCTCCGATTAAATGTAAACCATCGTCTCCTTCTCCAACAAATCAAATTGATACTGGCCAATCGAACGCACAAAGCCGTTCTAAGTACATATACTGATAATCCAAATGCCCCAAGAAATGCTGCTATTGCTGCGGCAAAAACAAAGACAGGTAAAATACTAAATCCATGGATGGATATCCAGGCAAACATGGTATGAAGAAGTTGACTCCAGGTTATCATATACAGAAATAAGCTACTAAGACTATCGCGAAATATCATTACGATAACTTGGACGTGTGTATAACGCCATAGCAGTTTATTTTCTGACATTTCAATTTGTAGTAATGCTACTAAATGCTGTCTCAGCTCAGTGAAAATAATAAGCAATACAGCAACAAAAACAAATACATATTTGAAGACTGTCCATACAAGGATAGAATATATAAAAATTGAAATCCAGGCAGAAATTAGAATTATTGATAAATCTTGATATTGGGGATTGGGCAGGATGAAATACTTAATGATAATTCGATCAAGATCCAGAAATGAGTTTACCAGAGGTAATGGTACAGCAAAGAAAATAATGCCCAGCATATAGTACGTAAGAAGTAGTCCAACAATGTCAAACCTGCGACAAGGTTGTGGTATCCCTGAGAAATATTATTTAAAATATAATTGGGGTTCATTTTGGCGATTTAATTATAGACATGAAAATGTTCTACTTGAATTGCCTTACAGAGGTTTAGCCCTTCCGATAATAATCTGTTTACTATATTTATTATTATAATTCTTGTTTCCTCCTTATCCAACTAGCTAAGCTTAATCAATTAAATAGCATTGGTAACATTTGTATTTAAAATTAGAAGATTTGTATTATCAACATCATCTTTGCAAGTTACCAAATTCCCTCTACACGTATTTGATAGACCACAATGTGCTCTGAATATGAGAGTTATAACAAAACTTTTCCTTCACCCACTATTTAAGCGAATTTTATTTAGCCGAACGTATAAAGCCATCCTAAATATAAAAATTACCATCACCAGCTCTCCTAGAAATTCTGTACCTGTAGGAACAATGATAAATACGGGCGATATATTGAACCTGTCTAAAGATACAAAGGTTATTAAGGTGGAAACAATCTGGGTCTACATAAAATATACCTAATAAAAGCTTAGTACACTTTCCATATTACAAATATGATAACCTTTATAATATCCTTTTATAAATAATATTTAATTTCCCTGTTCAAAAATTTTTCTAAATTTATGCATTATGCTTCCTATCAGTACTGAAAGCATTTTATAAGTCTACTTATTATAGCTGAATTTCCTTATGAAACTATATACGTTAAACAACGCTCATATTATTTTTTTTAGTAAATACTATTTTTTTCTTTATACCAGCGTAACCTTTTTATCTATGGTCTAATTAACAAAACCGTATTAGTTAAATTGGTATTTAAAACTGAAAAGTAATTATTCACTGCTTTTTGACTAATTGCAAAATATTGCCCACAATTAATAGGCAGTAGTGATTGGGCCTTCCACTTGGCAGTATAATAATAACTACATCTCATTCTATTAAACCCAAACCATCTGTTTCTATTGCAGGTCAATAATCGTATGCTTTTGAGTCTAACATTCAAAACCATTCTGAGTATACAAACAACTAATCCAATTCCACCCAAAAATGCAGCCGCTGCACCAAGCACAATGAAAGTAGGCAGAGTCTTAAATCCGTTTATGGTAAACCATGCCAACAAAATTAAAAAGAGTTGACTAAACTTTATCATCAATAGTATCAAAGAAGTTATGTAATCCCTGGTTATCATAACAAGGACTCGTATATTTATGTAGCATTTAATTAACCGATTTTCAGTTATATTGCCGAGTAGAGCTGTCTGCAGATATGTCCCAAGTTCAATGCATAGCATTGCCGGATATATAATTACTAGAAATAAGCTTTTGAAGTGGGCATACATTTGAATCATGTATACAACTGTTGAAATAACAATCGACAGGAGTACTGTACTAAGCTTTTGGTAATGAAGATTTGGCATAAAAAAATGTTGAATCAATATTCTGCATGGGTTGATATCCAGAAATGTGTTAACAAATGGGAGCGGAATAATAACTAAAATTAAGCAGATCATATAGTAAGTCATGAGGATCCCCATAATGTCAATACAATTCCGCCGTATGATTGGTGCACCTAGAAAATTAATAAAAAAACATGTGAGGTTTGTAATTTAAATTTATTTAAAAATCCGCACAATATGTATCTCTTACCAATATTTAGTCCTTCATTCAGAATCTGGTTAAACAGTGGAACCAAATGCCGCTGGGAGTACATTGCGTGCAGCCAAAGTATTACAAGTTGAGCCAAACCGATATAAAATATTATCACCACAGCTTGTACAATTTCCAGTGCAGTGTCAGCTTTGTGACGAGAAATAAACATGTTTTGGAGTAGAAACGTGACGGATCCAAAAATATACAGGATACTACCAACCACCATTGTTAAGAGCCAAAAACAATTTCCTTTATTGATTTGGTGATATTTTAATTTGTAAATTTCATTTTCCAGGTGAACTTCAAATAATGTTGTAGGAAATAAGCCAAAGCTGTGTCGATACAAATAAAATGCTTTTTTGCAGTACGGTGTAATCGCCATTTTTCAGTATGTGAATTCTCCAGAGAATGTTTAGAATACTCGTATTAAAGTTTGCAATGTTAATGAGAGATTATTAGAAATTAATTTTGGTACAGTTCTAAGAAAGTTCCCACAATTAATGGCTATAGAATAACTATTAAGCCTCCAGAAATTAAACTGGCCTTTGCTGAAAGTTTCAGTATTTAGATTTGGTATATGCAATCGCCAATTTAGCGTATTGGATACAATGCTTTTATTTTTACTTTACTTTAAAATTTAGAAGGAGTGACGGAAAGTATGTTGTATGATGCAAACGGATTTCATATAACTAAAATCTAGAAACTTTATCCAATTTATTGAGCATAAGTATAAGTAGTTTTGGCGATAAGAAAGCATACATATATAAATATAGCTAGGTTGGTAATTTTTTGCAAAACGTTTTCTCCTTTGCTCTGGGATTGTCCCACAAAATAGCTGAATTCGTATGGACTCCTGCTTGTAAATATTTAATTCCTGTGGTTATTATTGAGGCTATATAAAATTCTACTTACTCTGTCGATTGGAAAATTGTATTTAAATTTTCTGAAAATCCAAATGATTTTCTCATTCTACCATTAAACCATACATAGACGAAAATATGCTTGAAACATGTTTTTTATTTTTAAAAAAACGAATTATTCTGCTTTAAAATATTTCGCAAAAAAATGCTGCATTATAGTATTTATATTACGTTACTTACATATTATTTGACAAAGCAGATTCCAGGTAATCATTTACGAAACTAAACCACTTTTGAGATCCAGGAAATTCAATTTTAATACAGAAACTACTCTTACGGAATTAAATATTAAAATCGGAGAATGTATGAGTAAATAGCTAGACTATTCCGCATTAGTAGACTATGGCTTTATCAATAAAATAACATTAGTCAAATCTGAATTTAAAACAGACATGAAAAATATTACAATTTTCTCCGGAAGAACTAAAACTTTCTCCGACCAAAACTACCTTCCTACAGAAAAAGTCTAACAAAATGCTGGAGACAAAACTGACAAATTTTTCTGGAGATAAAATCGCAACTAATTGGTCTAATATCAAATCTCAGGTTATGTCTCGCAAATCAAATCACAGAATTTTTCTTGGTTGAATGTCTGAGAATATTTAATTAACTATCAGTTATTGATATTATTAACTTTTTTCTGTGAGAGATTTTGTTTTCTCTGACCCCTGCAATTTTCTTCGTATAAATACCATCCGCGCATCCTATCATGTTTTCCATGCCCGATTTAAACCAAAAAAGGTAATTATTCACAGCTTCATTACTCATTGATAAGTGACCACAGGTTAAAGGTAATGCAAAATGATCCCTTAATTTAGTAATGTAGGAATAATTATACTCTTAGATAGTTCGATTAAATCCAACCCATCCTTTATGTCTTTCACCCACCAGCGTAATATTATTGAGTTTAGCATGAACGACTATACTTTGTAGAAATATTGATATTATTATTCATCCCAGTAACGACACTGACGACGCAATGACAATACATTAGGCCAAAGTCTCGTTTGATAGCCCTTCAGGCTAAAATAGGTAGACACGGTTGACTCTATGCCATCCTCTATAAAATAAATTAGGCCAAAGTCTCGTTTGATAGCCCTTCAGGCTAAAATAGGTAGACACGGTTGACTCTATGCCATCCTCTATAAAATAAGGTGACTTAGGAAATCCCGTACAATTTAATTTAATATGCGACCTTGAGTAAAGCATGCATGATCACAAGCATAATAAATCATATTACGCTAGGAGTGTATTTAATTGGACCATATATATGGCTGGAACCATATTGCGTCCATATAATAACACCATGACGACCATTGGTTAACAAGCAAATTGTTATATTTATAAAAGTAACATACTTAAAGTTACTGCATGATTTCCTATTTTCAAAATGTTCTTAATGCATACGTATATGAATATATGTTCCTACGACATAATTAGTAAAAGATTGTTGCTAAGGGTTTTTGTGTATGGTCAAAGGTAATTTTACTAGCTGTATTTTTCTCAAAGGATACATAGGTTTTGCAATCTAATCAGTTGAATACCTCATGTTGATGGTAACGATTTTACTAGACTCTAACGTGAGTACAAAAAATTGAACTAATTTTCATGGAATAATACTAAATTATACTTCTATAAAAGATACTTGGATATATGAGCTCCTAGTTGAAATTGTGTCTGCCTTTCATGCATAAATTATTAACCACCAACAGAACTGAACGAAGAAGAAGCAAAAATATGGATTTTCGTATTTGCGCTTCAAAGTTAAAGAAAATTTCAAATTACTTATTATATTATTATGTCCTGGTAATGGTACTCGGTAAAATATATACAATGCTACGGATTAATCAATAAGATAGCATTGGTAACATTAGTATTTAAAACTAGCATGTAATTATTTACTGCATCTTTACTTATAGCAAAATTTTCTCCACAAGTAATGCGCAACTCAAACTGGGCTCTCCATTTGATAGTATAATAATAATAGTACTTACTTCGATTAAATCCAAACCATCTTGCCCTTCTCCTACTAATCAAACGAATACTATTCAACCGAATGTATAAAACTATTCTAAGGAGGCATACGATTATCATCAAAACTCCTACAAATGTTGCCGTTGTGGCCGCTAGGATAAATACCGGAAAATATTCAAAGCCATTTATCGATGCCCAAGCCGATAGTGTTAGAATTGATTGGGTCCATATTATTGTATACCACAGTAAACGACTAAATAGATTGCGAAGTATCAATATAATAACGCGAGCATTTGTATAACAATATATTAATCGATCTTCTTGCATGCGGACAAGCAACAATATTTCAAGCTGCTGCTTCAACTCTTTGAAAATAACCAATAGAAGCAATAGCAGAATGAATCCATATTTGAAAAATGTATACAATAGAATGGAATTTATAACCAATGAAATCACAGCTGAAGTAATAATTGTTACTGCATCCAGATAATAGGGATCGGGTAGTATAAATTTCTTAATGACAATTCTGTAAGGATCCAAATCCAGAAGTAAAGTTATCATGGGCATTGGTAAAACCAGTAAAATCATTCCTAGAATAGCATAAATGGTTGCAAAACCAACTATGTCAAACGAGTGGGGCGGTGGAGGCAAACCTGTCGAGTGTATTGGATTGACATATTGGTTACAAAAATTAAAATCTCTAAATTCCAATTAATCTATTTACTTACCAGGATTTAAACTGCTCGATAGAAACCGATTTAGTTGCGGAACTAGATCCCGGTTTACAAAAAATGTGTGAAGACACACTATCAGCATTTGCAGAGCTACTAGAAGAAATGTCATGGATGCCAGTTGCAAAATTCCGATAGAAGTGGAATTGGGTTGGGTAGCAAATAATTTCCCAAGTAGAATAGCTACACAACCAAATTTGTAAAATGAACTGAGAACTAAGAATGCAGAAATCCAGATAAAATGTTTTGCCGTCATTGAACATCTTTTTATATTGCATTTTCCGTCTTTCAAAGTTACGTCAAAGAGTATTGGTGGGATCTTGGCAAAACTATATTTGTAAAGGTATAGTGCTAGTTTAGTCTGCTGTGTTAATTCCATTTTGTTTGTTTTACTAAGTGCAAATATTCTTGCTATTTATGATATTTCTATTCAAAAAATTTCTTCGGATGAATTTATGTTAAATGGCTTACAAGCAACCCAAATTATAAAACTGGGAGAATTATTATCTATGTTGTGCTAACGTGGAGCCAAAGTAATAAATGTATACTGAAACACTGAAAAGAAAAGAATTGTTTTTGGACAAGCAAAATATGACGTAATTTCAAAAGAATATAGTTTTGCCATTTCTTAGAAAGCTTCTAGAAAGAGATTTATTTTCTACCTTTTCAAAATTCCAATTTGAATAATTCATTTATACAAAAAAGGTATACCTTCTTCAGCAAAACTAAACATTTTCAGAAAATGATTTTAAATTGTATAATTATATTATGTTAATGTCATATTTAATTTAATGTATCTTCTCCTTTAGTTTTGTTTAATACTTGTGGGAAAGGTGGAAACAAAGTCCAATATATGCTTCCGCAGTCACTGTCCATAAAAATTATTTTATATAAGCACCTGCTTCTAACGGTTTTACAGTAGGAAGCCATATACAAGTTTTAGATTTTTGTAAAAAAATAGTTTTATTCTTTGGTTGGAGAGATAAAGCAAGCAGTACTCGTAAGGCAACGTAGCCATAAATCATTTATAACATGTAGTTATTCAAACTATTATTGATTTAAATAAATAGAATATTCCGTCATTTTTTCTATTTATAATGCTTACAGCGTAAAGCAGACAGTGGTTTACTTCAAAAGTTCACTTTATTCTGCTGATTAAAATACTAAACCAAGAAGAAAATAATAACTTAAAAAGATAATACACACGTCATGCTTGTATCGAAATCTGGCTACTTGTTCGTACTGTCCTTCTTGATATTCACAAATATTAACAAAAATTAAGTTATATCAACAGATTTATGGAGCTATGGCTTAATCAATAAAATGGCATTAGTAACATTTGTGTTTAGAACTAACAGGTAATTATTAACAGCATTTTGACTAATAGCAAAATTGTCTCCACATGCTATAGGTAGCTCACACTGCGCTTTCCATTTGGCAGTATAGTAATAATAATACTTACTTCGATTAAATCCAAACCATCTACTCCTTCTTTTATTAATCAAATGAATACTATTCAACCGAACGTACAACGCTATTTTAAGTACGAAAACGCTTATTACCAACAGCCCTAGAAACATTGCAATTGCACATCCAATTATAAATATGGGAAACAAATTAAAACAGTTTATGGATGCCCATGCTGACATAGTTAGGATGGCTTGGCTCGATATAATCAAATAACATAGGAACCGACTAAGCAGATTCTGAATTAATATTACAAAAACTCGTACGTTTGTATAACAATGTATTAATCGATTTTCCGAAATGCGTTCAATCAGTAATACTTCCAGCTGCTGTTTCAACTCTGTCAAAACAATCAATATGAAAAGAAGCAGAATAAAAAGATATTTGAAAAAGGTGAACAATATAATGGCATTGATAATCAACGATATCAAGGCTACAATAATATTTGTTGTTGCATTTAGATGGTGTGGATCAAGTTGAATAAATTGATGGATCACAATTCGGACAGGATCCAGATCCATATATGAGACTACTAGTGGTAATGGCAGAACAAAGAATATGATGCATATTATACAATATATAGCAGCAAAACCAACTATATCAAACGATGGGGGTGGTGCAGTCATACCTATAGAATAAATTTGATTGCTTGTTAAACTTTTTACAATTCTTTTCTTAAATTCTAATTATTCCATATACTTACCTAGATTTAATCCACTCGATAGGGAATTATTTAAAATTGAAATTAGATGGCGGTTTGAAAAAGTAGCGTTGAAACACACTGCCATTATTTGTACAGTTATTAGAAGAAATGCCATAGTAGAAAATTGTAAAATTCCGATCGAAGGGGAATTATCTTGTGAAGCAAATAATTTTCCAAATAGAATAGCAACACAACCAAACTTGTACAATGAACTGAGAATTACAACTATTGCAAACCAGATTATATTTTTGATAGTTAGTGACAAGCTTTTTATATTGCATTTCTCTTCCTTCATATTTATATCAAACAGTATGGGTGGTATCTTGCCAAAAGTATGTTTGTACAAGTTTATTGCCACTTTAGTTTGTTCAGATAATTCCATTTTGATTGCTTTGATTGGTGGCGAAATGGATGAACGTTTGTTTTGGGATTGCAATGAACAAACAATTGTGTTTTGCTTGAACTCTCTATAATATCATGCAACGTTCTGAATCAGGAAACGGGGTTATGTTATATATTTATTTATTGATTATTTCGAACCAAAATAAAATAAATTGCAAAAATATATAAGACCAAGCGGAAAAATATTTTAGGTAATTTTTTGTAGAATTTCAATTTAAATAATTCGGTTCACAATTAAGTAAACCTGGATGTTTTGTAATGGCCTGTTACGGATATAATATCGTAGTATACAGTCTGACCAGAAATTATAGGGAAATTGGTAAAATGAGTGGTAAATGGGTGCAAATGTATGGAATTGGCTGAATCTCATCGTACGGATAAAAAATACTAGTGCCACATATGCCAACAACGTTTTGGTGAGTGGTGAAAATCCTCTTTTTATACACAAATGAGAGCACATTTTCGAAAGAAGATGATATCGACGTGATCAATAATTATTTGGACATGCTCCAGTAAACATAGAAATAGGGAAAGTGATCAGAAAATATTAGCAAAATCTCACTTGATAATAATAAGTTGAAGTAGAAAGATAATTATATCGTTCTTTCTCCACCAACAATATATATAATCCGGCACCTTTGCCTTTACGTTGAGAATGTATTTACTTTTCTAGCTCAACTATTCAAAGATTCCAGACACCAGTGTTGTTAAACTCATAAAATTATTATTTTAAAACGTTTTGCGTTGAACTTAAGGCGATGGGCAACACAAATAGCTTTTCAAGATTCAGATGCTAGTATTTTCACATGCAGCATTTCTCTTATAATCACTGATCACGTTGATTTCATCTTTATATGGAAAATGTGCTCTAATTTGTATATAAAAAGGGGATTTTCACCAAAAAGGTTTTGCAACCAGTATTTGCATCTTCATGAAAAGTGTCAGCCAATTCCATACATGTGTACCCATATACCACTCCTAATACCAATTTCCGTATAATTTCTGATCAGATCGTAGCAATATATTCTCCTTTAATTATCTTTATTACATAATAGAAATAAATCGTTTGGATACTGCGTAGTTTTATTACGACTACCAACATACATAAAATATATGCCACCGTAGTTTTAAATTTTCATAACATTTACGGAGCACGTGTATGGGCGTCTATCGTTGTTGTAATAAAGACGGTATGCGTTCATAGTTTTAATTTAAAAATATATATTTTCTTCTTTTTTGTCTGCACGATAAGTGGGTTTTATTTCTATAATATCTAATATATGTCACTTCAATTATAAGTCGTCATAACCAATTTGGATCATGAACACGAGTTTCTGATGTTGTAATAAGAAGGCAATTTGAATTAAAAAATATTTTTCCTTGTTAGAGAAGATATAGGAACATGACGCAATTGGAAATATTGGTTTAAATAATTTATTATTATAAGTAGATATTCAAATTATTATTGCCTTTAAAAAATAAAAAATTCAGGTTATTATACTGAATACATGCCTCTCCTCAAGTCAATTTTAAACAAACAAGATATAGTTACAAAACGCTGTCGACGGAAATGCTAAATTAACACTAATAGCAAATTAAATTTTTGATTAAACTTAATTGGTTGTTTTTGGACAGATCGAACACGTTTCCAAAATTGAATTAAAAATTTCAGGCGAAATAGAATAATATTTAATATTAAAACTTAATTTGTTTCGTTGATGAGGATCATTTATCTAGTTTTAAATTATTTTTTCATGCATTCTAAATTAACCTCTAATTATCCAGGAGATTGATTTTTGTTTCATAACGTTAAAAGAATTGTATGATTAT